>OVAN01002554.1:0-32922 GCA_900406275.1 Anastatica hierochuntica
TTCCCTCTTGGTAATTCTGATTCAAACCATGTCCCATTTGCATCCATAGCTCTATGCTCTTCTCCAACCGCATCTCTCTATACTTTGTGCTTTTTGGCTTCGTCATATGTCCCTGGTACAAACTGTTCATTCAAGTTAGTCATGAACACTTGATGCTCTTGAGGATGTACGACCAAAGAACATGTAGCTTTAATAGGATGAGCTACGGCTTCATTGTTGTAATACACCCTCGTATTTGTCCAATTAGAAGGATCCCTTCTTATCCTTGTGCTTCTCCTTAATGGTTGTATTTCTTCAACATCTTGAGCCATAGGTTCGGATCCTCCTTGTTCTTGAATTTCATCCTCAAAACCGTGTTGAACCTCTCCTTGTTCATATCCCTCGGCTCCTTCTCCTTCATGACTTGATGATGCATTGGAATCATCATGATTTCCCCCTTCATGATCAAGGGTAAGATCATCTTTGGTTTGATCTCCATTTCCCTTGGCCCCTTTTCCATGAGTCTCGGCTCTTTTTGGGACTTCATGACTCGTGATGCCTAGACTTTGGAGTATTCTTCTTAGATTATCCGCTCTATCCGAGGGTGAGCTCGAAATGTCCTTCAAATTATCCCAATCTTTCCCTTCAAAGTATCCCTTTGTTTCCATGAAATGCACATCTCTAGACACTATCATCCTCTTGGTTTCCGGAACATAACACTTGTAGCCTTTTTGAGTGGTGGAGTATCTAATAAACATTACCTTTGTGCTTTTAGCTTCAAGTTTGTTCCTTAATTCTCCGGGAATTAAAACAAAACAAACACAACCAAAAACGCGTAAGTGGTTAATGGATGGTTTAACCTTGTTTAGTACCTCATATGGAGATGTGTCTTGAAGGATATTAGTAGGAATTCGGTTGATGAGATGACACGTGGATATTACGGCATCACTCCAAAATTTCTTATGCACGTTTGTATGAAACATCATAGCCCTCGCCACCTCCATTAGATGCCTATTCTTTCGCTCGGCTACTCCATTTTTTTCAGGAGTGTAAGGGCATCTTGTTTGATGAAGGATTCCATGATTATTGAGGTGGATTTTGAATTGATTGCTTATGTATTCCCCACCATTATCTGATCTGAAAATTTTGATCTTGGCATTAAAATGGTTAGATACATATTTCTGAAAATTTATAAAGGCATCTAGCACTCTATCCTTAGATGGCATTAATGTTATCCATGTATATTTCGATTTTTGATCAATGAAAGTGACAAAATACTTATGATTGTCTCTAGATAAACATGGTGCAGTCCACACATCCGAATGAATAAGATCAAAACAATTTTCATAAATAGTTGTCGATTTAGGGAAAATAGACTTGCAATGTTTACCTAGAATATAAGCCTCACAATCATGATTTTTAAACGAAACATTAGGTAACAATAACTCTAAGGCTCTAGAATAAGGATGTCCTAATATAGCATGCCATAATAAATTATTTTACGAAACAGAAACTGATTTTAAAGCATAAGGAGAATCGAGTAATGGCTTGGTTTCTTGAAGTAAATACAAGCCATCCTTTGTGGTTCCTTTTCCAAACACCTTACTTGTATTAATATCCTGAAAATAGACATCATTAGGACTGAAAATAACATTGCAATTTAGATCATTAGTAGTTTTTTTAACCGAAAGTAAGTTTGAAGTAAAATTAGACATGTAAAGAGCTTTTGAGTCTTTATCAAATAACCTAAGAATTCCTTCTCCCTTAATAGGTACCCCATGACCATTTGCAACGATAACATTTCCTAATGATGGTTTTAAGTCTTTAAGCAAATTCTTATCACTAATCATATAATGGGATGCTCCGGAATCTACTATCAATGGCTTAGTGATATTAGATGCAAGGAAGGATTTACTAAATACATTACCGGAGTTTTCTTTAAGAGCATGAATGAGAGCACCAAGATCTGATTTTTTCACCATCTCGGATTGTGCAATCAACATGGAGGCTGCCAAGGCTTTAAACTCTTCCTCCTTTCCGTGGGAGGTTGAGCTTGCCGGCTCCTCATTAGCCTTTGTTGCCGTGTGAGCTCTCTTGGGTTTAAATCCGGGTTTCTTTGGTCTTAGATGTGGATGTAGGAACCAACAACTCTCCTTGGTGTGTCCCTTCTTTTTACAATGGTCACATTCTTTCTCCTCATCATTCTTGTAGTATCCTTTGTTGGCCATAACAATTTCTCCTTTTCCCCCAAAGAGGCCGAGAGCTCCTTGTTCTTTTTGGACTTGAGCGCAAACCTCTTCAAGAGATGGGAGCTTGTAGGACCTTAAGATATGTTTTATGAGGTCATTGTAGATGGGACTTAATGTCAAGAGAAGTCCAAACACCTTGTCTTGTTCCCTCCTTTTGTTGAGAATCATAGAATCCGTAGTGCTTGGTCTTAGCATCTCCAATTCTGCCCAAAGAGATCTAAATCTTCCAAAATGTTGTTTAAACTCCATGTTCTTTTGGCTAAGCTCATTGATAGCTCTCTTGACTTCAAAGACTCGGCCAATGTTGGAGATATTTCCATAGACTTTCTTGAGTGTATCCCATAACTCCTTTGCGGTTTCACAATAGGAGTAAGCTTCTAAGATAGATGTTTCAAGAGAATTTTGAAGTATGGACAGCACACTTTGGTTTTCTTGAAACTATTTTCCTTCATCAACAAGAATTATTTCCTTGCCTTCTTCATCTTGGCTTTTGGTCTTGGGAGCTTCTTCTTCTTCTACATGCTTCCACAAGCCTTGGCCAGACAAGGCTGATTTTGCTAGCCTTGACCATAGGTGATAGTTTTATCCTTTGAGAGTGATTGGAATCACAATAAACTTATATTTTTCCATGGACTAACCGTGAGAAATAGAGAGAGTTAGGACTGATTTTGAACAAATTTTGAAACTGGTTACGGAACAGATTTTAGCATAGAAATTTGTGAGAGAGAATGAGAGAATTATCGGAATTTTATAGATTAGAATGAGAGATTTTTGAGCCTAAGCTCTGATACCATGTTAGAATTGTAAGAAATTATGAGAGAAATATGAAGAACATGTTTGAATTGTAAGAGAAAGAGAGATGAAGAATTCGAACTACAGAGAGAGAAAACAAGGTTTTATTATTTTTCCTTGATAGCTTATTACATACAAGAGAGGATTCTTATAGAGAACCTTGATTTTAAAATGTAGCTTATTCAAGAAGACAAATGCTAGTACGAGGAATTTAATATTGTGTAAGAGTGTGTAAGTTGGTCTTCTTTTGGAGGAAGCTAACGGCACCTTACAAGGAATGGGACAACTCCTTCTTTGTTCCTTTTTAGCTAGCACATGTGATCTTTCCTTTAATAGTATTTGTGCTTTGACTCCAACGGCTCCTTAGTCTTTCTTCTTATAGTCTTTTCTTTATTTTATTTCTCATAAGCTTGATTAAGACTTAAATCTATCCTTACATGATTAATATCATATAAGTAGACTTAAATCTTAATAAAAATCATAAAAAAATACCCAATAGAAAGAGAACAAGAGCTGTACTTTCAAACAAATCGATCATGGTTTCATTCGGAGGAAGATATCTGTCAAACTCAACAAGAGTATGAACGATTGCTAGGATCTAGTAGTCAACCTACTATTGGACAGTGTTTTCCAATTCCCTTGCTGCTGAAAAATCATCATCATCATCATCCATACTAGCAAGCATGGGAACTCAAAAGAATCGAAGGAACTTTCGATAACTATGAGTTCCCGAGATTTTCGGCACATGTGGTTCATCGTCAGAGCCACCACATTCTCACACTTTACCAGCCACGTCCAGAGCCTTCTGAAGCACATAATCATGTGCAAATGGAGTCTCTCAAGTGTACAATTGAATACTTGGTGGTACAACTCATCAAAGAAACGAATGAACCGTTCAAAATGAAGCTCGATAGCATGCACTTCAACCAAAGTAAGAAGTTTGGAGATCTTCAAGCTAAACTCCAGACCCTTCAAGATTCTTTAAATTCAGTTGAAGAGTCCATCAAGAAAATATCCTCAACCCATTCCGAGGAAGATCTTCAAACCGAACAAACCAAACAAACCGAAGAAAATCATATTGTGGCATCGAAAGGAAGAATGCTCATGCATCAAGAGGATCACGTGGAGAATCCTATGTCTACTGATTCTAATGACATTGTGAATCATAATTTCGAAGTCAATATAATTCACAATGACCTTCTTATAAAGAACAAGAAACTAGACGGCGAAATTGGCGATTTTGCCATAAAAACCGATGAGATCAACACTCAAGTGGGAGATACGAAGAACTCTGTCTAACTGATGATGGAAAAAAGCATCAAGATCCTCATATACTTCGTGCTTTAGGAGCAAAGCTTGGTGGTTTGTACAATTTCCTTGAAGAATATGAAGAAAAACGTGTAGAGAAGACACTAAATCTCACACGCTTTGAAGATGTACCTCATGACCAGGAAGGAGATTGTCTAACCATGATGATTCAAGGGTTGGCCAGCCATGTTTTACCCCAACCATTGGTGTATTTTGTGCCTTGGATGATGACCCCGATGGTCCAAGTTACAAAATCGAGTTTAAAAGCTCGGTTTGCTCACAAGCAAGAAGTTATTTTTAGAACTGAAAGTGGATTCTTGAAGACATTAGGAGAAGTTATGAATTAGTCTAAATGTAGAATGGAGCTCATAAATATCAACAAGGAGTCTTTCTACTATGCATCACCTCCTCCATCCCATCCAAGACGATTTCAGGGTCTGAAATCAATTCCATGGAATCAACTAGAGTTGGAAGCTTTGAAACCCATTGAGGTGTTTTTTGAATCATTGGGAATGCAACTCAAGGCTGTGACGAAACTCTTATCCGGTCAGCCAAATTACAAATAACCCTACGGTCGAGTTAAAAACCTTAAACAAGCTCTTTATGGAAGGCAACATATAGTTTCTTTAAACTTTTGATTTTATTTTCATTTTTGATTTTTAGGATTTGATCTTAGGATTAATTGGTGTTGTGTTGGATGTTATTTGATTTTTTTAAAAAATGTTTTTAATAGTTTATATGTTTTATTTTTTCGTAGGAACACTAGGAATCAAAAAAAATTGGAGAAAGTTGCAATCTGAACACTTTGAGAACATTCAGACAATCAAAACCCCACGACCAGACCACAACAGCAATTTGACTGGCCTAAGGACCAAAAAGGGCCATGACCCGGTACCACAAACAAGGAGACACGACCAGATGAGGCACAAAAACCCTAGGACCGGTCGCGAGCTTTTCCTTGGAAAGAACCAGTCAGAAAAAACACGCCACCCGGTGCCATGCCCCTCATTCTCCACGCCTCACCAACCTCCAGCACCGACCAATGACACTCCTCTGACCGGCCGCCTCACATTTCCCTACCCCGACCGGTCACAACCCTCTTACGCTTCAACCACACGTGCCACACTCCTCCCAACACCGGCCGCGAAGACTTCCTTGTCCAAAACCGGTCCCAGAGCTCACACCAACTGGCCAGACCATCTCTCCAACCATTTTCCTATCTGAACATCCATTTTCCCCAACCCGACCACCCATTTCCCATGCCGGATAAGCCCATAGCCGAGTAAAACCATCCGAACGTGTCGTTTTCACATTTTCTTGGTCGGATGAGTACCAAACTCAATTTCTTCAAGAACCAGCACCCAAATCATGTCATATTCATCAAATCAATATATTTTGAAGGCTGGGACATTCAGAAAACAAATCACACACTTGGAGCTTCATAGATTCTCAAACCAAACAATTTTTGCAATCAAGCCAAACCATATCCGCCAGATAAGGAACTAACCAAACTTTTTCCAATACTTAATACAGGTAATAAGCAGTATTTTTAAACATAGATTCACTCCTAAAGATCCTAAGACTCAAAAGCAGGTTATGGAGACGAAATTGCAAGAAATCGGACCATACATGAAGTTTGTGAAGGAGTATCATTTTGGATCATAGCCAAACTGTATTGTGACAAGAATGAGAAGTGTTTTGAGGCTACAAATGATTTGATCAAGTCACAGCCGCTCTTCAAGCACATCCAAATGCTCAAAAATGCGATTAAAGGGATGAGGAATGCAACCGAAGCATCTAAAGAGAAATCTTAGCCAGACCAGTTGTCATGCGCGAGAATTTTTAATCTAATAAATTCATAAAATTGTGACTACTTGGTTGACAAAGACAATCACTTGACTTTGGCTCAATGGATGCCAAAAACCGACGAATTTGGCTTATTCAAAACTCTTATCTAGAAGTTGAACCAAGTCTAACCATTGAAGATACCTGAAAAAAGTAGGAAATTATGAAGAACTGCCCAAACGGTTTTGGAGGCGCTCACATTTCATTTTAGAGACCCCGATTAGCCAAAAACCGAAGAAAACTCGGCCTAAGACAAAACGAGCTCTGCCAAGCGAACCAAACTATAAAATTGAAGATTAACCATTAAATATCTTATGGATAAGGCAATGCTCAAAAAAACCATCCCTGGAACGGTCCCAAATCAAAAACGGTTCGGTTTTCCATCAAATGAGCCAAACCGAGCTTACGAGAGACCAAACTCGACCAAATCATATAAGGTACAAGCTCTAACCTTTTAAACTTCATTTTTACTTTAAAAATATGTTATTTTTCAGTGGATATTCATTTTTTTGGAGCATTCTTCACGGATTGCAAAACGGCCAAACGAGCAAAATTTCGGTTTACCGACACATCACATATGGTCGTACCTATCTTCAAATATTTCGACTAGTAGCTAAGTGATTCATATTATTTACCTTTTACATTAGTTTTCAATACCTTCCTCACTTGATTTTACACTAAAACGGTGTAAGTTAAGTCCGGGGGATTCTTATTGTTACTAATGCTTCTTTTTATATATTTTTGGCACTTTTTCATTGTTTTTGAGTCATTTTAAAAAAATTTCAAAATAAAAACGTTTTATTGAGTCAAAATCAGTCTGGAAGCAAACTTAACTTTTAGCTAACCAAGTGAGTAATGACTAGTATCCCTAGTGTATGTGTTTGATTGTAGTTTTACCGAACGGGATAACCCAAATGAATCAGCCAACCGAGACACCATATCACTTGATATCCGGATAATTCTTAGCTACTCAAACATTTAATGAACTTAATTTTCTCTTTTTGGGGCTTGGTATACAATGAATCGGATTCCTCTTCAGACCTGGAAAAATTAAGTCTATGTTTCCCCTCTTTCCAGGTTAATAAAAATCTTCAAAAAAGATGCTTATGCTTATTGTTATTTTCAGAACCAATAAAATCTGATTGTTCTTAAAAGAGACAAAAAAGAATAAAGAGATCGATAGAAAAAATAAAATGATACCCTAGAAAAGTAGGAAAAATTCGATTCTCAAGAGGCTGATAGAAAAAATTAAATGATATCTTCGAAAAGAAGGGAAAAACCAGCCTCTACAAAAACATTTAAAAGTGAATAAGGAAGAGGAAAAGAATCGATTGTGGGCTGAAATTGTTTAGGATTCTGATTGAGTTTGAGTCTATGTGTTCTTTGATCTTTACTCCCTCGAAGAGACCGCATAATGTAGCTTTAGGGAGTAGTGATGGAAAACTTGGGTCACTCTTGTTAATTGTGGATGAATTAGAGACGTTATTAAGTGTGTGATGAAAACCGGGGTTCTACCTAAATGTCAACGCTGGTATATAATTGATTTCGTCAGTCTAAGTTGCCAATAAGTTCTGGAAGTTCTTGCAAGTTTCCATGTTTTCAAACCTCTTCTAAGTTCTCCATTTTCTTAGCTCGAGGACGAGCTATAAACTAAGTTCGGTGAGTTAATAACACCAATATTTTACAACTTTTCTTACAGACTTTAGTATGTTTTCTTAGTGTTTTAAGCAATTTTATGCATGAAAAGGTATTTTTCCTATATTTGTAGTGTTTTGAGTCATTTCAAGTCAAATTATGTATTTTGGAGCATTATGGAGCTAATTGGAGCAAAAGTTAGTTTCAGGACAATTTCCGGGCATCAGAAATATAATCCAAGATGAAGGCCTTGCCACCATTGGGTTGTGATGACATTTAGACAAGAGCTATATAATTGAGTTAGATTTCATATGAAAGTGGCTTCACATCATTTGGAGCTGTGGATCAAGTGTTATACTAAATATATTGAAGACTGGTCTTGCTGGCTCGCGAATGAAGGAAGCGTAGGAAGGATACAACTAAATGATCACGACTTTTTTCTATCGAGGATTTAACACGACCAAAAAGGATGTCTTACAAGTCTTTTGAAGCACAAGAAGTCAAGTGAAATCTCTTCTAGAAGAAGCCCAAATTGAAAGGCCTTAAAGACCCAATTTTAAACTAATTAACCTAATATTGGACAAAGCCTATTTATACTTGTTTTTAGCCTTTGTATTTTGTAGAGTAGCATTGTTCTAGGTTAGATTAGGGTCTCAAGGAGGCAGGGAGCCCTTTGATGCCGTGCCCTTCCCATCTCAAAGGATTCAATCTTTTTTCATTGTTTCATCAATAAACTTGGTTTTCTCGTTCCCTCTATCTTTGATTGATCTAATGTTTTCTATTCTTTGATGCTGCATTTTTAACATGTTAAGTATTGTGTATATTGTTAGCTAGACAATAGGTTATCACGAGTTCATGATCATGTATGTTTAGGGATTCAAACCTATTAGGGTTTATCATTAACGTTATCACCTTTGCTCGTATTCAATATTATCTCTCTTCCTAGGCCAGTTAGTGGGTAGATCTATAGTGGTATCCATTCCAAAAGTTTGACTTACCACTGGAACTAGTATTTGGTGAGCATATCTATTTAGGCTTCGAAAGTAGATTGATCTAGAATTGTGAACAATCAATCATACACACATAGTTAATGCTTACTTGTCTTCTACAAGGACCTGCGAAAGTTGAGTCTCTTGGTTGTTAATTAGTATAGTGCCCCGAACCTCGGAAGTAGAGAGGATATAATTCTGGGTTGTGTCCGATACCTAAGCTAAAACAGCACCCGAAAATAGAACCCTTGCATGCTAGTTTACGTTCTTTACGATTTTCTATTTGTCTAACGTTTATCTTTCATTGATCTTTCTTTGCTTTTCTGTTTTGCATTGTTTCTTTATTTCCTTTAAGACCAAAAACCAATCAATCTTTATTCCTTTTTAGCTAATTCGAAAGTTCATGGATCCTTAGTGCACTTCTCGTCCTTCTGGGATCAAGACTTGAAGTACTACAACTACGCTGGG
Source organism: Anastatica hierochuntica (assembly GCA_900406275.1). Classification (NCBI taxonomy): domain Eukaryota; kingdom Viridiplantae; phylum Streptophyta; class Magnoliopsida; order Brassicales; family Brassicaceae; genus Anastatica; species Anastatica hierochuntica. The sequence goes on from OVAN01002554.1 coordinate 9,266, forward strand.
CACTTGCAGCTGTAGTGTCGTTTTTTGGGTGAAAGTTGACACACATCATGGATTATGTGTAGAATCTTCAAAGTATATTTTCTCTAGAATTGAGACACTATAACTAGAGGTAACAAGATATAAAAATAGCTTAATGGCAAGAACATGGTGCATGGATGAATTATAGGTGAAGTTACATCAAAATTTGATGTTATCCATACTAAGGTGGATTATGTGATGAACTACACGGACCGAATGATGGAAAATGCTGATTTTAGTACAAAATTTTTCGTGATTTAAGGTGCAAGATTGATTTCTTGAGGACTTATCCAAAGGAGATTGAAGAAAAACGATCAAAAGAGAAAGAAACCAAAGAAAACGAGTAGTGGAGCTACTCGATCTTTCCTGCTTTATATATGTTGGTAAAACCATCAAGGTAAGTGTTTAGCTATGGATTTCCAGCCTTTGTATGACCAAGCTTTGCGGAGTATTGCATGACATTCATGTGGACAACAAGAATCCAAGCTAATCAACAGCACAATAGGCCACGGTTTGAGCATAGCGGTGATGATGTATTTGGAAGGCTGGGAGGGGTGCCCACACTGCCACAAGAGAAGAATTCTTAGCCTTTTGAGAGATAGTTCGTGAGCTTTCAGCTGCTATCACATTCAAAAATGCATGGGCGAATCACCAAGGACTCAGAAATTGTTTCATAAACAACATTAAAGACTTAGAGGTGTTTCAAGCCATGTTTAGTCGCATTAAAGGCGGAAATAAGAGGTGGATAACACTTCAATCACTAAAAGTCCCGGGATAACACTTAGTTTTTTTACATGTTTTTCCTATGGATTTTAAAAGGTTTTAATAGTTATCTAATGGGTACAATTTGTAGCACCATAGATCTAATGGGTTAAACCAGTTTATGGAAAGTTTCTAAGCATATGAAGTATCATCCACTATGGAGGTCGTTCCGTCAATGGCTTTTGTTGAAATGCAAAGAAGATATAGATAATTAAGTTAGTTTTCAAACGGAAGTGGTTTCATGTCGTTTGGATAAGTGAATTAAGAGTTATGTGCAAGAAGGTCAAACAAGGAGGAAGACGACTTGGGTTTCGAACTAGACATTCATTAGACCCAATTATCTCAATTCCAAGTTTTTTTATGCCCAATAACTCAAGTTAAATCTTTCTACAAACTTTCCAACATTTGAAAGTCCAAAGACTGGATTTTAACATTCTTGACCAAGAAATATCGACCACTATTTATACTTGTTTTTAGCCTTTAGTTTCGTAGAGTTGGATTATTTTAAGATTTGATAAGTGTCTTAGGTGGAAGGGACAAAACTCCTTGGTGTGGTGTCCTTTGTAGCCCTCGAGGACCCGCATCTCATCATCAATATATCCATATTTCGTCTATAAATCGGTTCTATTTTCTACCCTCTCGTTTTATTGATATAAATGCTTACATCCTTGATTGATTGTTTTGTTTAGTTTTCTTTAATTGATTTTTTTGCATATTGGAAAATAGGACGCATATAGTTTATGAGTTTGCTTGAATTGGATTATTAGTCATTAGATATTATTAAAAACGGTATCACCTTTACTTTGAGTTAATGTTATGCACTTGCTAGGCTAGTTTATGAATTAATCTTAAGTTAGTATGCATTCCAAAAGATTGGCATACTTCTTGAACCGTATTTGGTGAGCCTTTCTATTTAGGAAACGAAAGTGGATTGATATAGAATCCTGAGCAACCAATCGTAAACAACTAATCGTGAATATTATAATGCATACTTTTCTTCTGCAAGGACCTTCAAAAGTTGAGTCCTTGGATGTTAAATGTATAGAATTCTGAGCGTTCAAAGTGGAGAACATTTACATCGTGGTTTTGTCTTAGACCTAACCATTATATCCGTACTCGAATCATAATCCTGCTTACTTGCATTTTTTCTATGTGATATCTTTGCTAGTTTAATATGTGTCCTTTACTGATCCATCCTTGTGAATATGCATGCAAGATTATGATTTTATTTGCATTAAAAAAACCATAAAACCAAAACAAAAACCTAACCCATTATTCCTTCTTAGTTTAATCCGAAAATCAATAGGTTGTTAGCACGCTACTAGTCCCACTATAGATGTTGTTCACTTGCAACTAGGTTTTAATTGAGGTAAAACTTCACTCCACATTAGTTGTTCGTTTCTCTTTCTGAAGAAACCTTAAATGATGTGTATGGTCTGCAAACGTCTCAAGAAGTACGAATGTGTTTAGATAAGAGATAAATTAGAGTTTTCGCAACAAGAAAACTAGATCTACAGAGAAAGTTACAAACAACTAATATGTTGTATATTCTACGAATGAGTATTTGAGTGAGTTTCAATGTTTTGTGATCACCTAGATTCCATAGGATCTATGCTCTTAGAACAAGAAAATATTTATTGTGTTCTTCATGGTTTATGAATTGAAAATGAATCAATAAGTACATATATTGAGCAGGTAATAGATATGTTTCCTGAAACCACTTTTGAAGATGTCACTTATAGACTGACTAGCTATGAAGACAAGCGCCAATAGTACAGCTCATTTGCTACAAAAGTAACTCTCGCTTTGCCTTTCAAGCTGGAAGAGGCTAAACAATACATTGTATATGACATCCATAGTAGAGGCTATTCAAACAGAGGAAGAAGTAAATAATATAATCGTGGAAACTACAGAGGCAAGGGGCCTTATTTTACACAATTTTGTGGTTTTCATCAATAGTTTAGTACAAGCTTAAAAGGAGACTCAAAAACAAGACCAACATGTCAAATATGAGGTAAGTTAACTCTGCCTTCAAGTGCTATTGTCAGTTTGATGTTGAACTTCAACATTATGACATTCCTAATGCATTAGCAACATTTCGTATCTCTGAACAAGACCGCAACTTAGGAACTGAGTGGTATCCATATACACGTGCTTCAACACACATCACCATCTCTTCTCATAATCTTCAAACAGCTGAAGACTACATTAGGAATGACTCATTTGTTATTGGAGATAGAAACTTTCTCCCGATAACTCAAATTGGGTTTGTGCCTCTTTAGAATATGTCATGCAATTTAACATTGCAAGATGTGCTTGTTTATCCTGAGTTACAAATCTTTGTTATATGTATATAAAATTACTGCATATTATTCATGCTCTTTTAAATTTGACGCATATGGTGTTTGAGCAAAGGACAAGAAAAAACAGCTCTTGACACAAGGAAGCATGAATAAGGATCTATATGTTTTGGAGAATCCTTCTCTCAGAGCCTTCTATTCAAACAAACAACAAATCACCAGTGATAATGTTTGGAATAGAAGACTTGGTCATCCTAGCTCAGAGATTCATCAACATCTATCTACAACCAAATTCATATATATAAATAAAATTAGCAACACGCTATGTAAGTCATGTCAGCTTGCAAAGAGTACTAGGGTTCCCTTTTCTTCTTCAGACTATGTAGCTACCACACCACTTGAAATGATCCATTGTATTTTTTTGAGTTTTTCTAATGTGGTATGTTCAAGGTTTCATATATTATCTAGTCTTTGTCGACAACTTTTCCAGATATTGTTGATTTTATCCTTTGAAATCCAAGTTATAGTTCTACTCACTCTTTCTGTTATTTCAAACATTTGCTGAACTACAATTTAATCAGAAAATTCAGATGTTCCAATTTGTTGGTGATGTGTACATAATTTCATGCTTATTTAGTTTCATTATAGCTTAGTTTTATTCAATTTTAGGATGTAAATATTGCATTTTAGCCTTAGAATCCATATAGTTTGAGTCTAGAGTCTAGTTTTAGGATTAATTACATTTGCATACATATTCTTGCATTTGTAGGTACAACTTTTGGAGTGGATCAATGGAGGTTCAAGAGATGGATTCAAAGTGGTTTTGAAGTCAAGAAATCAAGGAAAAGAGGAGCTAGATGCACGGGGTGTATGTGGAAACAAAGAGGCTATCAAAGAACCAAAGAACAAGCCAAATACTGCCAATGCGTGTGGCTATCTATCGACATGCAGGTCGATAGTGGCATGCCTAAGATCGATAGCCACATGCAGAGAAGATGCTTCCGCCAAATGTATACCACTATCGACCTAGTGGTCAATAGCCATATGCATTAGGTCGATAGTAGCATGCACTGACGGAAAAATTGGTTTTAGGGCAACATCTCTTCTCCCCTTTAGTATAAATAGATCCTCTTACCCTTCAAGAACATACTTTTGAACAACTTTGCTATTTTTATTGTTCTTTCTCCTTATTTTGAAGATCTAAATACTTGTAATAACTATTTGGTTTCTTTAATTTAGTTTTTTGTTTCTCTTCTTCATCTCTTTCTTTATCTGCTTAATCTAAGAACATGAAAGCTCAAAGGCCCAATCTTTCTATTTGGATTTCTATGGATTTTAGTGAGTAGATCCTTCAAGGATATTGATCTAGTAGGAATCTATGCCAAAATCTAGAGTTGTAATGGATGATTAGGCTAGATGTTAGTATAGATTCCTACTAGATCTTGTTTAGTCCTTTGAAAGTTCATTGCTTGCTCATTGACGCATAGTAAGTGTTCGATGAAATGCTTGAGTGAAAAAGATCTATGTTTTTTACTTGGACCCATGAGAGTGGACGTTACCTAGGCGTTAGATGGTTATAAGGAGTTGTATATTACTATCACTTACATGTTTAGATAGGCAAAAAATGAGAGTTGAGCCTTGTAATGTGTATGGGTGAATAGATCTTCGCCATGAGAGTGGATTGATCGACTAAGGAGGGTTCATTGGACTAGGAAAAGCTTTAATCCTCTAATAAAGCCTTAGAAAAGTCCATTATAGTTCTAGATCGACCTCGAACCAATTGCTACGTCTCAAGATCTGACCTTTTATATTGATTGCACTTAAAGTTTAATTCTTTATCTCACTTTACTTATTGCTTGCCTTTCATATTGCTTTTATTTATGCAATTGCATTATGCTTTACTTTACTTATGTTTAGATTTAGTTGAAACTTGTGACACCCCACCTAAATTGAACTCACTAGACTAGGAATTCTAGTGTATTTGCTTTGCTTAGATTTTAGCTAGTCAAGTCCTCAAATCCTTGGACGATACCTAGAGTACTTTAACTCCACACCGTTCTCTTGCGGGAATTGTTGGGTTAGGTTAAGGTTTATAAATTTAATCTTGCCACGACAGACGGTGAAAGTCGTTCGCATCAAGTTTTGGCGCCGTTGCCGGGGATTTAGGCTTTAGCTAGAATCTTTAAAGAGATTTCTAGATTTCAAGGACTAGGATTTACATTTTGCTTATTTTGCCAAAGTTCTAACTTTCTTTTGTTGATTTTTCTTTTGATTTTGAAGGTACATGATAACAATATATAGAAAGTGAACCAAATTCAAGATTTCTTGACATTGACCCAACACATATCGAAAGACAAAATTGAAGACAAAAAAGAACTCGAGAAAGATAAGCTCATCTACGTAGATTGGGAATGAATCAAGAAATAGAAGACGAGAAGTCTCCACGTATGGAGAATCAGCCACGAGCACACCCTCCACAACAAGGAGCGTTCGTTGGTCATGAAAACCGACCTAACCGCCCAATCCACCCACCTAGAGAAGAAGCAAGGATTGAAGAAGGAGATGAGCCATTCACTAATAGCGAAAGAACGGGGATAAGGCCTCCACCAATCCGCAACAAAAACTTTGAAATCAAGTCTAGATTGATTAATATGGTACAAAATGCTCGTTTCTTTGGTTTAGCATTGGAGAATCCTGTTGAGCATTTGGACAACTTTGAGAGGTTGTGTGGAGCGGTGAAGATAAATGGAGTGGCGGAGGATGTGGTCAAATTGACTTTGTTTCAATTCTCTTTAGGAGACAAAGCTTCACAATGGGAGAAGAGCGTTGTGACATCTTCTATCACAACTTGGGATGAATGCAAGAGAAGGTTCTTGGAAAAATTATTCTCATCTCAAAGAACGGCTAAGATAAGAAATGAGATTTCTAATTTCAAGCAAGGAGGAGTTGAATCACTATATGAAGCTTGGGACCTCTTCAATGGATAAATTAGGATTTGCCCTCATCATTGGATCACTAAAGGCAACTTGCTTCAAATTTTCCACAGAGGAATCAATGAGAAGTTCCGTCTAGCTTTGAAAACTGCTTCAATGGGAAGTTTTGCTATTCTCTTTGCCGAACAAGGAGAGACACTTATTGAAAATTTTTCCCAAAGCGAAAATTGTGATGGAGATGACTATGATAGAAGGTTAGAAGCACGAAATCAAAGGATTTCAAGATCAAGGAGCTTAATGACAAACTTGATAGGCTCATTCTCCAAACAAAAAGGAGTGTTCATTTTGTTGAAACCGAATTCGAAGGAGGACAAGATGGTAAGAATCAAGAAGAAGTGAGCTATATCCAAGGAGGGTACTACCGAAAACCCTTTAACCAAGGATACAAGCCTTACAACAACAACTTATCCTACCGAAGCACAAATGTGGATAATCTACAAGATCAACTCTATCCACCCAAGTCTAATCAACAAGGGTATCAATTTCAACCAAAGCAAAGCTACTACCAAAAGCCTCAACAACAAGTCGGTTCTTCCAAATAAGATGAGAATTACGTTGTGCTTAAGAAGATAGTTGAAGGCCAAAATGAGACTAAGGCTGAGCTCAACAAGATATTTGGAGAAATGAATATCAAGATGGAAGCTATGTACCAAGACATAAACATTAAGCATGATGCTCTAGCTTCACATGTTAAGGTCATAGATTCAAAACTACATCAAGTGATTGTGGACCAAAAAGGAAGATCGTAGCCAAGGAAAAAGGAGGATCAAGCAATAACTATTGGAATGTCCTTTTGGAAGAAATCAACAATGATCCTAAGTCATGGGAAGGTTTTGTCTTTACTCTTGAGGAGGAAGAGATTATCAATGATTTCTACTAATGAGGAATTTGATGATGAATTGGGAATTGAATTGATTGGAAATAATCTTGAGAAGGAAGGTTATTCAAAATTTATACTAGATTTCGATGGACCTAACACTCCCAATGGAAAGAAGCTTGAAAAGAAAGATACTCCACTTCTTAAAGGAGGTGTGAATTGGATGAGAAGAAGAAAGAGCCTTGGTTTGAAGAAATGACTACTTAAGAAGAAATGGTTAAAGAAGCTATAAAGGAAGTAAGCTTCCAGAAATAGGAAAAATAAGAAAGTGGTGTCTCAAAGGAGGAGACATTTAAAAAGAAAGGTGAGAAGCCAAAGATTACTAGGGACATGCCTAGAGAAATGGATGAGTAAAGAATAGATCGCTATCTTGAATTTAGCTGATTTTAAGACCAAGCTACTGTATCCTCAACGTTTCAAGAAGGAAAGCTAGGGAATACACTATAGATAGATTAAGTGGGATGACGACTTAGACATCCCACAAGAATGGTATGAGGAGGCTAGAACCAGCGAAACGGTTAAGGCAAAACTTGAGAAGAAGTTGGCTATGATAGACAAGGTAGAAAAGGTATTGAAAGCTGATGGCATTCCTACAACTAGATCGTTGAGAAGGTACGAGAAAAGAGTGAATTTGAAGGAAGATTCGTTATACCTTGTGCTCTTAAGGACTACCAATTTGAAGATGCTTTAGCAGATACTGGTGTTAGCTTAAATGTCATCTCTCTAGACTGTGTCAAGGAACTTGGTTTACAATATGAAATCAAGAAAGGAGCTAACCCCATACTCTTGGGAGATACTACAAGGAATGTTCCAATAGGAAGATTAGAGAATATGGAGCTAAGAATCGAGAACACTCTCGTGAAGTGTTATTTTGTTGTGATGGACACTTAGTCCAATCAAGCTAGGTTCTCAATCATCCTTGGAACTCCTTTTTTGTTAACCATGGGTGCTATAATCGATTTTGAATCCAATGAAATGTTTCTGAAGAAGTTTGATAAAGGATCATCTTATCCTATGCTCGACCTCGAAAAAGAATTTGGGTATTGTGGTACAATGTACCAAAAGGAGTTAAGCCAAGTGGTAGAACCCATGAGGAAAAGAGCTATGGGAACTTTGCAAAGGATGGAGTTCGGGATTGGTTGTACAGGAACAAAAGAAAAAAGGTTGCTTCCCTTGTTGAGGAGTTGATCTATGAGAAGGAAGCCACATTCATCCCACCTTACGACAACAAGGATAACTACAACCCCAAGTTCTACAAAGGAAAGGGGGTAAAGAACTTCTTCAAGTCAAAGAATGGGCTATGAAGAAAGCACCAAAAGGACCAAACCATGAAGAGTTGGTCCTTGACTTCACCAACTAAAAAAGAGAAGTAAGGTCAAGCTAAAGACCTTAAACAAGCGCACTTGAGAGGCAATCTCATGAGTATCGTTTGTAAATATTTTCTTTTATAGCTTTAAGTCTTTAAATTTAATAATGATGATTATGTCTTGTAACATTCTTGTTTCAAAGTCATTCTTTTTTCTCTAAGCTTAGGTAACGAAGGAGAACAATTCGAAGCAAGAATGAAATACGAAAGAGGAATATCGAATAAACACTTCCAATGAGTCGAAATGACTCAACACTTATAAAAATTCCTTTGCCTAAGGTATGTTCTCTAAATTTAAGCATTTAATTTGCACTCACCATTTCAAAAGACTTTCAAGAGCAATTTTGAAAAAGTTTGATTTAGGAAAAACCTAATTATTTTGATTCATTTACAAACCTTTGGTCCTAAGTTTTTCAAAATTAAAATTATTTTTCCCACCAAAATTTAAAATTTGATTTTAAGGGTGCTTTAGTAAAATTTTTGCCATTAGGTTATGAGAGTATTCTTTAAGAACCATTTTGCAAAGTCTAAAGTTGCCACCAACTTGAGCAAACTACCATCATTTGCACATGCTAATTGAAAAGAATCATTGTCTCTCTCCACTAGCTTAAAGAAATCGACATCCATGTTTTCAAAAGCTAGAATTTCTACTCTTTAAATGTTGAGAGAAACCTTGAGAATTATTGTAATGTCAATCCTCTTTTCATGTGTTTTACAATTTTCAAACTTCTCACAATCATCTTTGCATCAAGGAATCAGAGGTATGAATGACAAAACTTCTCCTTTATTAAGTATAATTTTTGATTTTGCTTATGAGAAGTGAGTTTGATGTTGTTTGTGAGTTATCTTGTTAGCTTATCCACAGTTGTTGTGTTTTCATGCATTGAATCTTCTTGAAAACAACTAAAAGAGCTTGAATCATGGATTGTTCTTTTTGATGAATAGTGTTCTTGAAGAAATTTTTGGGAAATTTAATTTAGTTGGTTTTTATGTTGAATTGATGGTGCATATGCTTGGAAACAGGAAGAATTCAAGAAGTTTATAATTTTGTAAACTTGTCCTTTAGGCTTGAAATTTTGATTTTTATATGCTAAGGGGAAGGAATTTTGAATCTTCATTTCACTTGTCTTAGTATTGTTATCTTAACATGATGCTTGTTTCATTTGTTCTTTATCATAAAAAGCCTTCAGTTTTGTTCATTGCAATTGAATTTGAAAAAAATTATATTAAGTGCACATTTATCCAAATTTAGGAAAGTTCTTAAGTTTAACATGAACATTCTCTCGGTAATATTTTAAAGCATTTTATGCATAACATTTCATCATTCGGTAACTTGTGAACATTTTGACAATGCTAAGTGTAGTATCATTTGTTGGCTGAAAATTTTACGCCCATTTGGAAAAAAAAATTCGCCTCATTTGCTTTCATTTCCCATAGCATTTAGCTTGAATGATTTGATTAAAGAAGTTACTAAAAAATCAAAAATTAGATTACCTTGTTTTAGAATGCTAAAACTCAATTTAAAGCTAAATCCTTCTTAAACCATTTCATTCAGTTATAAAAATGTTAAAACTCACAATAGCTACTAAATTTTGTAGGATCCAAAATGGCATCAAGTGAACCGAGAAATGTCACCTATGCTAGTTTATACGATGAGGAGACAAGCCTTTACTTACACTTTCAAGAGAATGCTAAAGTTGTTAAAACCGTTTGGGCGGATGAGGATATACTAACAGAAATGGAGATTCACAATCAAATTCAATACTTGATCAAGAAGATGGACATGGGGGACATACTTTCGATGAATTATGCTACTTACCCACATCCAACTCTCCAATTTATTTCCACGGTGAGCATGGTACATGGACAAAATGCCTATAAGAGCGTCGACTACCTCACGTTCAAAATAAAAGACGAGTTCTACAAGATATCTCTTGAAGAAATTTGTGAAGTGTATGGTTTCACTCCGTCAAAGAAGGAATTTTGTTATGGGGATGCTTTGGAATCGAAGATATTATGGGAGAAAATAACACTTGAACCTTATGTACAACGATCGATCAAGCTAGCCAAGGTCTGAAACCCTAATCCGCTATCTCCTTGAGGTTGCTCAGCAACACCTTCTTGTCATGTGGTTCGCCGAGCTTGGTTAGCAAATTGGGGTAGAAATTGCTCTTCCAAAGTGTGAAGACGGTAATGAAAGGTCCCAATGGAGAGATAATGGAAGACTATTTCGGAAATGATGTCTACAATGGTGGCGTTTTCATTTCTGAGATACTTGATTACCACGAGGAGATAAGGTCAACAAGGAAACCATTGATACGAATTGGAGGGTTCCTCACACCGTTGTTCCTTCACTTGGATATTATTCGTGGAGAGTTTCGAAGGTTGAGACGATAAAAACGGATGGACATAGATCATTTAGTTAAGGAAAATTTCCTTTATGGGTATCATGGTGTCATCTACACCCAAGTTGTCTACTTGTTCATCGATGAAGAGAGAAAAAGAAAGGCGTGCTACTTACCTCTACAAGAGCACGCAACTACCACAAAGTATGAAAATCTCTCGTTTCAACTCTCTCCCCGTCTTCATGTCAACAGTCATACACTACCAAGCGAACCACGACTTTCCAAAACTGATCCCAATGAACAACCACCAAACCAAGAGGAGGAGAAGGCCTTCGATTTTGACTACCAACACGAAGATCCACCCACGGATTATCAAAGGAATGAGTGCGAGACGTACCTAGAAAAGAAAGTGAACAATCAAGAGAAGGTACTTAAAAAACAAGGAAACTTCCTCACAAGGCTATGGAGAAAGGTGAAGAAGAGAGAAAAATATAATCGCTATGCTACCTGAAGTGAGGAAGAGACTGAAGACACGGACTTGGTTGATTATTGCTACCAACAACCAAGGCACTCGGTTTCTGTACCTCCTTTGGTGATCCAAGAACCAATGGAGCATGGAATGAACCCACCGCGAACTTCGTTTTAAGAGCCACTCCAAAGGAGACATGGAAAGGATCCCATCGGCCAAACATCATCTCGCCCAAGGAGCTCACAACGCCAAGTCAACGAGCCCGACTATTCTTTTTCATCCACCCGACACTCATACACTTGAGTATTCCCAAAAGCTACCATACTTAAAATTTTTTATACCACTCATATTTTTTATGTGTGTTTTTAGAAGTTTCTCTCATGGCTTAGGATTCATCAGGACGGTGAAGTTTAAGTTTGAGGAGGGGCTTAGTACTAATGTCGTTTTTAATTTTGATGTTTTTATTTTCATCATCTTTGAGTCTTGCATTGTTAATATCTAAGTTTTGAAAAGCCAACAAAATCGAAAAACTTTTTTAAGAAAAAAAAACAAAAAGATTATCAATTTTTTTAAAGCATTGCATATAGTTTGCATCATTTCTATAAACTTAGGTTGATAAGAGCATATAAGATTGCATTTGCATAAGGAATAATGATAGAATTGCCTTGTAGATAGTTAAAGTTTTGCTTAATGACCAATGCCCTCACTAGAAGTACAATGTTTTATAGACCACTTTTAGTCTTTAGAAAATCTGTGATCGGAATTTATCACTCGAAGGTCTTTGTGAATGTTGAATTAAATGGTCTCTTGAGTCAATTCCTATCTAAGTGGAACTTAATTGAATTTAAAATCTTGCTAATGGCCTTTGCTATACTTTACCATGAAAAAACACTAACATTTGAGCTATGTTTTAACCGATTTTACAATCCTCTCTTAACTCAAATGGCTACTCTCACTTTTAGAGTAGTGATCAACCCTTTAAAACCCTTAAGCCTTTTATTAAAAACCCCCTAAATTTTTGTTTGTGAGGCCTCTTTTGAAAAGTGTCCACACGGGCAAAAACGCGAGTTGAATTGAAGTTGAACAACAAAGAGGATACTAAAAAGTAGATGAACTCGATAAAAAATAAGAACTCAAACACAAGAACACACATCAATTTAATTAGGTTTGGCCTTATGCCTACGTCCTCAAACTCGGTCACACCGAGACACAATTTATTAGAAATCATTTCAAGAACCTTACAACTCTCTTGATTGGTTTTATACAACTCTAAGACTGTCTCTTAGCTTGTCACCTGCGATTTCTAACCCACCCAAGGCAGACACGATACAACGATGTTTTTAGGCTATCTCTCTTCTCACCAAAACAAAGTATCACAAATTCTCTAAAAAAAACTCTCTCAGCTTTTTCTATCACGTTTCGGCACACCCTAAAAACATCCTCTATCACCCTTTATATTTAGGGCTTAGAAAATCTTTTAACTTAACCAACATATCTCTAGAAATAACTAATTTTTTCATATTTTCCTTTTCTTTTATGTTTTTCTTTTTTTTAGTTTTTGCCACATCAGCAGCTTCAGTTGGTGAAACAATAGTGAATTGTTCCAATAACTCGTGCAATACATGCAGCTTCCACTTTTTTCTTCAACAACTTGTGAATTGCGTCTCACGATCTAGCTCCATTTAAATCTCTCTCTTTTTGATTGAATTTGTCAACTCAAGCTTCCTTCAACAACTCACGCTTGCCTTAACATGCTCCCCATCAATTCTTTGCCTTCTTCTTCTCATTGAAGTTTCAATCTGAAAACTTCAAACTTCCATAACTTTTCATTCTCCCTCTGCTAGAGTGGCATAATTCATTCATTATGATGGCATAATACATCAAAAATTTTGATAGCAGCATCTCAAACTCATATTTTGTCATTGACACACCATCTCGCTTCTTTATGGTTCTGATCACATCCATATCACTAAACTCACTCAAATTTTGATATGAAACACTCTTCTTGAGACCCAAAATTCTCCACACAAATTGAATTACATGCTTGAGTGCTTCCAAGTGAGTAATCTTAGACGTGACTTGAGGTAGCTCTGCTTCATCCTTCGTCGACATCAACGTGCTACTCATCATAGATCTGGAAAACTCACTGGAACACACATTAACATGTTTCAACAGACTGTCGACATGTGAATTCTGCACACCAAAAGGTTTGACTTCCGACTTCTTATCCTGAAGATCCACAAGATCATTGTTGCCTTCCTCTATACTGATATGATCTGCTATATCAAACTTTCGATTGCCATTCATACGTTTGGAGCATCCATGATCTTCATAACATGATTGACTCTTAATTTTGCTCATTGAAGCAACAACCTCTTTATCATAAAAAAAAAAATTTTCACACAAACTCGATAATTATCACAAAAATAAGGATAATACCTCTGTTGACTCATCAACTTCTTCACTGTTGCTTTAAGTCTGTAGAAATTCTTCTTGATATGGCCAATTTTCCCATAGTTGTAGCATACATGAGTCTCGTTTTCTGCACTTTTGACTTTCTGAAACTCTGTTGGAATAGATCATGAGTTGTTCCAACGACTTCATTCACCATATTTTTTTATCATAGACATGTCTCCTTGATAGCCAAGACCATGATTGATCTTTTTACCCGTTTTCATAGTCACGATTTTTTCTAGGTCTTTTCTGTCATAGTTGCGCACAAGAGACTTCTTTTTAGTATCAATAAGTTCTTGTTCACACATCTTTCTTTTCTCTTTATCCAAACTAAGTTCTTTCTCTAATAGCATATTTTCTTTTAATAGTTTTAGGTTTTGTTGACTGACTTTCACACCATCTTCTTGAATCTCTTGCGTGTTTTGAACTTGGTGAGATGTGCTGGCTCGAACAAACTCACTCTTCTTGAAGTTTTGTTCTCCATTATAACCAAGCCCATAGCTGCAGTTTCCAACTCTTCCAACTGATAAGATCTTTTCTAGCTCTTTAGTCCCATTGTTTAACATTTGAATCTGTTTCCTTTTATCTGCCAGTTCTCGTTTCAACAGCTGGCTTTTCTCTTCTTCTTTACATAGAGCTTCTTTCAACCTCTCGTTCAAGATTTGCAAAGACAACTTCTCTTCAACTAGCTTCGGTTTCTCTGCACAAAGTAGCTTCCAGTTATCAAACAACATTCGAAATTTCACTTACATATCAAAGTCTTCATCATCGCTGTGATCACTTTCTAATAAATTTTCTTCTGTTTTTGCGGCACTTATAATCGCTCCAGCAGCTTTCTCTATTTCAGCAGCATACTCCTCTGTTTCAGCTTCAGATTCATCTGTTCCAGCAGCAGATTCATCTGTTTCAACAGCAAATTCATTTGTTCCAACAACATATTCCTCATTAATAAACGCTACAAATGCAACATATCCACAATTCTCATTTGATTTATCCTCACAAGAATCTCTATCGCTCTTGTTTCCATGACTATATGAATTTTCTTTTCTTGAAACCCCATGGATTCATTCAGATTTTGAGTGCCCAAAACCCTTGCACTTTCCACATCTCATAAATTTTCTCTTAGCATTTGAACAATCAGCTTTGTAATGTCCAAACCCTTGACATTCATGACACTGAATCTCCTTTCCCTTGTATCTACTTGCACAATCACGACCAGCATCATAAGGTTTAGAGATCTACCTCTCGTTAGCTTTTTCAAACCTTCTCAATGATCGATTCACACTCTTTGTAATAATCTCCATCTTATTTTTTTAGTTCTTCAATTTCCTTACGTTCTTCAGAGATAAACGCTATACCTTTCGAGCTTGTTTTTTAGATCCATGTATCTCCATCTCGTAAACTTGAAATTGACCTATGATGTCATCGAAGTCCATTGTGTCGATGTCTAGTGTCGTTGCCATGGAAGTCTTCTTCGACTCAAATCTCTGTGAAAAGACATCTAAGAAGCTATTTACCCAATTTTTTGTCTTTATATGTCTTTCCTATAGTTTCTGTTTCAGTTGTGATCACACTCAATTTTCCACTAAACTCCTCAATGGTCTCATGCTCTTCCATTCTTAAAGTCTCGAACTTTGAGGCTAGCATATAAACTCGAGATCTTTTTTCAGTGGACGAGCTTTCATAAGCTTTCTTAAGCTTATCCCAAGCATCTTTTGCTGATTAACAACACTAAATTCGCTTGAATTGATTATCATTAACAGCTCCAAATATGGTGGACAAAGCATTAGCATTATAATTTGCCATTCTCTTCTCATAGTTAGTCCTTCGTCTTTAGGAATATCAGCCCCATCTTTACTTTTTTAGTAGGCGGCGACCATCCCTTTTCTATAGCAGTCCACGCATCTTGATGAATACCTCTAATAGTAGCTTGCATCTTCATCTTACAATGCCCATACTTCCTTTTTCCAGTATTGGAGTTTGATTCACAACAAAAAGCTCTACTGAGCCCATCTTCTCTATAGGATCCTCACCTGTTGTAAGTCTATATGACGAGGTTCAGATGTCCGCTCTGATACCAATTGAAAAAGAATATGAACTAGATAAAAAATAAGAACTCAAACACAAGAACACATAGCATTTTAACGAGGTTCGGCCTTGTGTCTACGTCATCAAACTCAATCACACCGAGACACACTTTATTAGAAATCGTATCAAGAAGCTTACAACTCTCTTGATTGGTTTTACACAATCCTAAGACTTTCTCCTATCTTTTCACATGCGATTTCTAACCCACCCAAGGCAAAAATGATACAACAATGTTTCTAAGCTATCTCTCTCCCCACGAAAACAGAGTATCACAAACTCTCTAAAAAAAATTCTCTCAGCTTTTTCTATCATGTTTTGGCTCACCCTAAAAACATCCCCTTTCACCCTTTATATTTAGGGCTTATAAAATCTTTTAACTTAACCAACATATCTCTAAAACAACAAATTTTTGTATTTTCCTTTTCTTTTACTTTTTTTTCTTTTTTCAACCTTTGCCACATCAGCAACTTCATTTGGGGAAACAATAGTGACTTGTTCCAACAACTCCTGCAACACCTGCAACTTCCCCTTTTCTTCTTAGCAACTTTTGAATTGTGTCACACGATCTAGCTCCCTTTCAAATAGTTCCTTAGAATTAGCCTCATTTTAAGGTTAACTAGAGTCTTAGGAAGGGAAAATCCTTAGTGGTTTTGGGTTTATTTGAGTCTTGGGAATGGTTAGTGTAGATATTCGCAAGTGAGTGTTACTTATTGTAGATAAAATCCTAGGTTGTGTGACTAAAAGAAAGTGAAGGAGAAAAAAATAGAAAAAAGAAAAATAAAGAAGTGAAAAGAAAAAGACACTAGAGATTAGAAAAGCATAAGCTCTAACCTTACAAGTTAAAAAAAAAAAAGCTTAGAGAGTCCATCTTTGTTATGAAAAGAAAATAAATAATCCAAAGAGATTAAAATAGTGGCTCTTAAAATAAATAGAAGGTTAGTAGCTAAGAAGAGAAATTGTCCAAGAATCTCTAGTTGTCAACAAAAAGAAAAGAAAGAGTGTTCAAGGAATAAAATGCTTATGGTTTCTAATTCTAGGATGTGAATGATATAAGTAAGTGTCTAGATCCTTAGGAAGTAATGGGTGGGAACAATTAGAGGAAGTAAATGTTTTGTATGCGTAAATTGTTCGGCTACCACCTTGCTTTTGCCTATTATCTTGCACTACTTTTTGAGAGAAACCACAATAAAGTCATGTGAACCCTCTTCTTTTATATAATTCTTTGTACAAAAACCCTTTCTTAAACTCCAAACCGAATGGATGACATGCATTGCCCATAAGTAAGAACTCACACCTAAGCTTAATTGAATGTAAAAAGGAATTGGCGATTGGATTGTTTATGGATGCTTAGCTTAGACTCTAAGAGTTGGTTTTGTGATGATCATTGAAAAGTACATAGACTCTTAGATGATCTTTGCACCATTATAATTGTCTTTAGGATATTTTGCATAAGGCATTCCTTTTCTATCTTGGTTTTGAGTTCCCGCTTTTAAACCTCGCTTCCGGGTTTGGTCTTTGTTGTTTGCTTGAGGACAAGCAAAGGACAAGTCCGAGNGTCCGGGGGAGTTGATTTGTATATAAACTTCATGCTTATTTAGATGCATTTTAGCTTAGTTTTATTCACTTTTAGGATGTAAATATTGCATTTTAGCCTTAGAATCCATATAGTTTGAGTCTAGAGCCTAGTTTTAGGATTAGTTACATTTGCATACATATTCTTGCATATGTAGGTACAACTTTTGGAGTGGTTCAATGGAGGCTCAAGAGATGGATTCAAGGTGGTTTTGAGGTCAAGAAATCAAGGAAAAGAGAAGCTCGATGCATGGGGTGCATGAGGAAATAAAGAGGCTATCAAAGGACCAATGAACAAGCCAAAGACTCCCAATGCATGTGGCTATCGACCTGCAGGTCGATAGTGGCATGCATAAGGTCGATAGCCACATGCACAGAAGATGTTGCTGCCTAATTCATGCCACTATCAACCCAATGGTCGATAACCACATGCATTAGGTCGATAGTGGCATGCACAGACGGAAAAAATTGGTTTTAGGGCAACATTTCTTTCCCCCTTTAGTATAAATAGATTCTCTTACCCTTCAAGAACATAATTTTGAACAACTTTGCTATTTTTATTGTTCTTTCTCTCTATTTTGAAGATCTAAATACTTGTAATAACTTTGGTTTCTTAAATTTAGATTTGTGTTTCTCTTCTCCATCTCTTTTTGTATCTTCTTAATCTAAGAGCATGGACTCAAAGACCCAATCTTTGTCTTTGGAATTCCATGGATCTTAGTGAGTATATGCTTCAAGGATCTTGTGTTGTAGTAGGATAGGGTTAGATCTAGGGTTGTAATGGATAATTAGGCTAGATTTTTCTATAGATTCCTACTAGATCTTGTTTAGTTCTTTACAAGTTCATCACTTGCTCATTGACGCCTAGTAAGTGTTCGATGAAATTCTTGAGTGAATAAGATCTATGTTTTTCACTTGGGCCCATGAGAGTGGACATTACCTAGGAGCTAGATGGTTAGAAGAACTTGTAGATTACTATCACTTACATGTTTAGATAGGTAAAAAGCAAGAGTTGAGCCTTGTAATGTGTATGGGTAGATAGATCTTCGGCATGAGAGTGGATCGATCGAGTAAAGAGGGTTAGTTGGCCTATGAATCGATTTAAACCTTTAATAAAGCCTTAGAAAAGTCCATTATAGTTCTAGATCGACCCTGAACCGATTGCTACGTCTCAAGATCCGACGTTTTACATTGATTGGACTTAAAGTTTATTCTTTATTGCACTTTACTTATTGTTTGCCCTTCATATTGCTTTTATTTATGAAATTTCATTATGATTTCTTTTACTTATGTTTAGATTTAGTTGAGACTTGTGACACCCCACCGAAATCGATCTCACTAGACTCGAAATTCTAGTGTATTCACTTTGTCTAGATTTTAGCTAATCAAGCCCTCAAATCCTTGAATGATACCTAAAATACTATAACTCGATACCGTTATCTTGTGAGAGTCGTTGGGTTAGCTTAAGGTTTATAAATTTAAGCTTGTCACGACGGACAGTGAAAGTCGTCCGCGTCAGTTGGTGGTGGTGAATTCATAAGTACAAATTTTTGTCCTATATGATAAAAATGTTGGATAAAACAACTGGTATTATGTCCTCACACACCTCAGAAAAATGGTACTGCATAGAGAAAGTACAGAAATATTACTAAACTTGATATTTCTATGATGTTTCAAGACAAAGTTCCTCAAGAGTACACGGTGAAGTATTATTCACCTCAGCTTATCTTAGCAATTTACTCCCTTCTTCATATATGGAAAATAAATTAAGTCCATATGAAGCCTTATACTTTAAGAAAGAGTACTACTATGCTTTTAGAACCTTTTGATATACGTGCTATCCATCTCTTAGGCCTTATTCTTCAAAATTTGTACCCTAGATTTCTTAAATGTGTCTTCATGGGATATAATGCTAAATACAAAGGGTATATATGTTTGTGTTCTCCTACTGGTAGAGTCTACATCAATCGACATGTGTTGTTTGATGAATCAGATTTCCCATATGAGAACACATATTTTAAGTATCAAGTATCGCAATCAGATTTCCCATATGAGAACACATATTTTCAGTATCAAGTATCTAAAGCTACTCCTCCACTTAAAGCTTGGAAGATAAGGCTTTCTTCTCAAAAACTAGCGCAATTATTGTAGATAAGATTATATCTTCGTATGATAGAGTGTTGTCAAGCGATGCAACAATTATCATCACAAGAACACCACTCTTAAGACCTAGTGATTGCTTAAGATAATCAAGAACTTGGGATGCCTACTTCTTCAAACATTTCATTCTCTCCTCAAAATGTTGCATCTGAAAATTATCCTCTTGTGTTCACTGCGTTAGACTTTCGTCCTCTAGTGTTACTATATTTTTGTCTACTGTGGTAAAAGATGATTCTAGTGGATGTACGATAGACATTAAAATTGCCTCCATAGGCAATAACTATCATTCTTCTCCTGACATGACATACATACCTAAGAACTTACTAGAATTGTCTAGAAAAAGTTCAGAATCAACCTCTTTAACTCCTCAAGCAACAACACAATCACCTATAAGACATGAGAAAAACAAGAGAATGAATTGCATCTCCACTTACAAAAGCACGAAAATGATGAAAAGACCATTAGGGCGGGTGAGGAAGTACTCCGAGATATGAGGATATACAATCAAGTGGAGTACTTGATTAGAAGAATAAACTCGGAAAATATTTTGAAACTCTAAAACTCGTTCTACACGTACCCAACTCTCCAATTCCTCGCCATGGTGAGCTTTCAGTATGGCGATGCAAATGATGGTGATAGTTAAGGGTACATAATGCGGAAGATCAAGAATGATGCTTATGTGCTAACAATTGAGCAAGTATGTAAGTTCTTTGGATTCATACCAACACAAAGCAGTTGTGGCTATGGTGAGTGCAGAGAGGCACTCGATCTTTGGGAGTTCATTTCCTTATGAAAGTATGATCAAGAAACAACCAGAAATATCTAAGATGACGAACCCGATATCTCAGAATTTTTTAGAGTTCTTAAGACACACATTCGTATAGGTGATGATCCATCCCTAGCAAGCGAAGATATTATGAAGTTGATCTTCCGAGAGGTCAAAAACGTGATGCTAGATCCAAATGGAGGATTAGTGGAAGATTGGTTAAGAGATGATTTCATAAATGGTATAGGCTTCATTCCCCATATGCTAATACTCCAAGAACAATTGAGATTCACCCCAAGCCTCTAGAGTCGGTGGAATGATTATTTAATTGTTCTGGGCGGTTGGAGTGAACCTCTCAGAATATAAGAGAGTTCAATGAGAGGAGACAGTGGATATGCATCACTTGACAAGAAGTGGATTTTTGTATGAGTATCGCTTCCTTAATCAAGTGATGTACTTGTTTGTAAATGAGAAAAGAAAGAAGAAGGCTTACTACCTTACTATGCAAGAGTTCACCACGACTACGTGTAGAGTATGTATATATAGAAAGGATATATTAGTATTTCATTGTATCTAGCTTTAACCTAGAGTCTCCTTGTAAGTATAAATTGTACTCATTCTCATCACAAATAATTATCAATAACAACACATTATATACATTATATGATATCAGAGCATTTCGACCCCTAACCTAGCCGTAACTTGTTCTCTTTTTTCGATTTTCTTTGTCTTGCTCAACCATCTCATTCATCCGTACCAAAAACTCTTCATCACCTTTTGCCAATCACAAGTCGACATGTCTTCAAATAATGAAGCCATCACCATCGCCAACCGCCCTACTATCTACAATGTTAACATGTTCGTTGTTACGAAGCTCATCGACTCCAATTTTCTCATGTGGAGCCATCAGGTTCACGCCTTTCTTGACGGGTATGACCTCGCAGGCCACATCGATGGAACCAAACCTCTACCTCCCACGACAATCATGGTGAATAACGTCGCCACTCCGAATCCTGATCATGCTTTCTGAAAAAGACAAGACCGATTGGTCTATAGTGCACTCTTCGGCGCAATCTCCACATCAGTGCAACCAATAATCTCGACAACGTCCACAACTGCTGGCATCTGGTCTCAACTCACCGCCACTTATGCTACACTGAGTCGCGGTCATGTGGAGCAACTCAAGCTTCAGATCCGCAATTCGGTCAAAGGTACCAAATCTATTAATCAATATGTGCAAGGACTCATTGTGCGTTTCGATCAACTTGCGTTGCTAGATAATAAAACGGATCATGAGGACCAGATCGAATACATTCTCCAAGAATTTCCTGAGGAATACAAGACACTAGTGGATCAGGTTGAAAGTCGTGATACTCCTTCGACAATCACCAAACTCCATGAAAAGTTACTCAGTCATGAAGTCAAACTCCAAACTGCTCTTTCCACTACCGCTTTGGCTACTCTGATCTCGGAAAATGTTGCGTCTACTCGTCAAAATTCCAACAACAACAGCCCATGCATCCGCAAGTTCGCTTCGATCAGAATGGTCCGCCACGAGGTTATCAAGGTAAATGTCAAATTTGTAGTGTGTTTGGACACGGTGCTCATACTTATCCTCAACTATTGCCATCATCCACTGGATTTCAACATAACAACTACAATCGCTCGGCCTAAGGTCCTTGGCATCCACAGGGAAAAATGGCATCTATGGCTTCTCCGGAGACCGATTCTTGGTACGTGGATTCAAGTGCCAAACATCACATTACAAGTGATCTAAGCCACCTCTCTCTTCATAACGCCTATAACGGTGGGGAAGAAGTGACAATCGCCGATTGTTCTAGTCTCGAAATCTCCCACACGGGTTCTACCACTTTTCCTACCTCCTCTTGTTCATCCCTCACCACCAATTTTAAATTTTCTTATATCTCAGTTTTCTTTACCTTGTTCCCACTCCACCAATAAATAGTTTCCTTGTTCCCATTGTTTTATCAATAAAAGTCACAAATTACCATTCTCCACAAATACTATTACTTCAAACCACCCTCTTGATTACAATTATTTTGATGTATAGATGTCTCCGATTATCTCTTCCGATAATTATCGTTATTATGTCATATTCATAGACTATCACACCCGATACCCATGGTTATACCCACTCAAACAAAAGTCTCAAGTTTGTGATGTCTTTATTTCCTTCAAAGCCTTGGTGGAAAAACGTTTTCAACAGTCCATTCGTGTTCTTTACATGGATAACGGTGGAGAACATATTGTCTTACGATCATTCTTGGCGTTTCACAATATCTCACATCTTACTTCACCACCACATACACCCGAACACAACAGGCTCGCAGAACGACAAAATCGTCACATCATGGAAATCGGACTCACCCTACTTCATCAAGCATCCATCCCTCATCGTTGTTGGCCATATGCGTTTGCTACTGCCGTTTATCTCATTAACCGACTACCATCAACAACTTACACACAACAAGTCTCCTTTTCATCACCTTTTCCAACAACCTCCCAACTATTTGAAGCTATGGATCTTCGGTTTGTTATGTTTCCCATGGTTACGCCCGTATGCGCCCAACAAACTTGAAGAACGGTCTCTTCCATGTTCTTTTATGGGCTACTCACTGACTCAAAGCGCATATCTATGCCTTCACATCCCAACCGGCCGAGTGTACACATCTCGACATGTACAATTTGTCGTGACACACTTCCCATTCGCCCATACAAAATCCGGTGAACTGAAACCTGATGAAACTGTTACGCCCATTTACACCACCTCACTCTCTTCCACAACTATCCCTTTTCACCAATCGACACTAGTATCGCCGTCAACTACCGTGCCCCTGTGCTCCGATCTTCACCGCCAACATCTATACACAAATGTGTATACTCGCTGCAATCCACAGGTACCTCCTACTTTCTCTCGCTCAACTTCATTTCCACATGTTCCACTTGTTTTCACACTGTCTTCACTGCCTGTGCCTTTGATGTGTCAGTATTTTAGTAGGTTTTTAGTACGTTTTCATTCGAGATCTATGGTTTTGAGTATGTATTCGGATTGTTTTGGCGCAGTTTTGTGTTCTTTGTTGTTTTTACAGGATTCGAGCTTGAATGTGCGAAAAGGAAGCATGTTGGATGGATTTCAAGCCTCAAAGGAAGTGTTCGCGCAAAGCTGGAAAATACCCAGATTTTTGGACACAGATCAACCGATCTAGAGATATGGATCGATCAATCCCTGTCCCGATTTTCGGACCGATTTTACGAAGAACCAGACCGAACTTATTTCAGACCGGATTTCATCAAAAAGACCTAGACTTGAGTTTCTCTTTACATTATGCANCGAGTTTCTCTTTACAGAATGCAATTTTTTAGACTTTGAGAGAGCTTTGAGAGATTTGTAACCTAGGGAGAACAAACTTCTTTATTCTTCAATTCGAGAAGTTTTCGGAACCCTATTTACTCTTGTTTTGCTTAA
>OVAN01002555.1:2946-32809 GCA_900406275.1 Anastatica hierochuntica
CTCTCTCTCTCCCTCTCTCTCTCTCTCTCTCTCTCTCTCTCTCTCTCTCCCCAAGGGGAATGTTTTGCAAATTTCCAAAATGGCCAACATCTCTATAGTGGGTCCATTTCTCCTGTTTTTTTATTCCCAAGGATGATGCTTGATAAGAAATACAGGACTGATCTACTTAAACGGGGGAGACAGTATGGTTTTACTAGCACCTGCAGTTCAAACATCTTTTACATTTGGGTAGTAAGACAAACCATGGGTATGCAGATGTTCGTTCTAATGATAGATTGTCTATAAAAGCATACCAAAATTTGGTTTATTATCAATGATGTTCCAATATGTTATTCTCTAAGAGAACATGCACTGATATTCAGATTTTACTATCATGCTTTTCCACTCCAATAGTGAGGAAATGTGACTTGTCCTTTGTTGGGAAGATTTACCCATGCGGTAAACAATTTCATATGAAGAAGTGTTTAAGAAGATGACAACACTGAAGGGGAAGCCATATATGAATGGTTTAAGGAGGTCAGTCATGTATTTCTTGTCAAGCATCATCCTTGGAAATAAAAAAAAGGAAAAATGGACCCACTATAGAGATGTTGGCCATTTTGGAAATGTGCAAAACATTCCCCTTGGGGCGTTTGACTGTGAGGGGCATTTGACTGTGAGGGGCGTTTAATTTATAGATGTGAAAAACATTCCCCTAGTGGCGTTTAAAGTTGATGGAACGGTGTGGATAATAGGTGTAGTCACGATGGATATTCCTAGCTTCTTTGTACCTTAGGGGGTAAATAATTTCCTCTTTTTGATTGTACTTTAGATATTTTTAACTTGTTAAAACTTGGATAAATTGAATGAATTATATGTCAGACTTAGTAAAACTATGATAAACTTTGTGAACTGTATTATGAGTTTTATGTCAGCCTTGGTTAAACTAGGATAAATTATGTGATATGATGTTAGTGGTACAGATGATGAATGTTCGCAGATGTGCAAGATGAATTACAAAAGTAGTGCCAAGAAAGTTTTACTATATCGAAAATAAATAAAAAATTTGGCACAATCAAGGCTAGTAATGACATTAACTTATATATCTCATTATTGATGTATAGTTAGAGTTGTTTTAAAATGTTTGTATTTTATATTTACATGACACTCAAAATATTTTTGTTACATCTACTAGTGAGGTTGGTCGTTTAGATGATGTCATGGATGTTAAAACCGGTTGGAACGATGCAAATGATGCGACTGCTGATGTTTGGACAAGACGTTTGATTAAGGAGAAGAAGCCAATCTTTTTTTGAAGAGCTTTTCAATGAAGATGTGGTTCCTCGTTCATCATCAACTTAACATATTGAGGTTATGGTTGAGACTCATGCGGTTGAGGAGAGAGAGTGAGAGAGAGAGAGAGAGAGAGAGAGGAAGAGAGAATAATCAAAATGCAAGAGAAAAAAAGGAGATACACATGATCAGAATGATTGATACGAGATCAATCTCTGAAGTTATTACAATATTTTTGTTTTTGTCAGCAAAGTTTCCATTTCATTTCATTATTTCTTAAATAGTACAAGGGTTCAACATTACAAATCCACAAGAAATGATAATACAGGAGAATATTTCAGAAACCAATTAAAACCATACTACTTTATAATCAACACCTCTTCTTCTGGCTTTCTTAGCTAGGATATGTGCTCTTTGATTGTTCTCTCTACAAATGTACTTGTAATCAAAATGATAAGGGGGTTTTGACAAAATTTTGATATCAGCTAAGTATGCTGCTAGACCACATATATTGGGGTTGGTCAGATAAGGGCATTGTGACCATTGCTAAAATGAGGAATATAAGTCTTTGTTATCTCCTACGAATGTTACCTTGTGATATCCTAGTCTTCTTATTTGCAATAATGTTGATCGAAGTGCTATAGCCTCTGCCTTCTGTGCATTTCCTGTTGGACTTATATATGAACTACCTTGCACTTGTATTCGACCTTCAGGAGTAGTAAAGATCCCTCATATACCAGCTCTTTCTTCACTCGATAATCAAGACACATCCACATAACAAATGTCATGTGTGCTTTCAATTGGAGTATCCTGCTGCTTGTTTCTTTTTGAAACAGAACAAGTTGTCTGGTTCACTTCCTCGCATACTCTAGTGATTCCTTGTTTTGCCATCATTCATTCATGCATACTTTTAATAGTTTTATTGATAACTTCTTGAATGGGAATCCTACAATTTCTAAAAACCATATAATTTCTCATCTTCCATATCTGCCAACCAAGAAAGACAGCTAAGTTAGTTAGTCTTCCTTTAATATTTTCACCAGAGTTCAGTATCCAAGTAATGTTCTGAGAAAGAGTGTTTTGAAGAAAATCTTCTTTAGAAAATCCTTTCAAAGATGAAAGTTCCCAAACTTCCTGTGATACTCGACATTGAAAAAGGATATGAAGGACACATTCTGGTGCTTCTCCGCATAATGGACATGTGGTATCAATGTTAATACCTCTTGATTTTAGCTTCTCACTTACAGGCAATCCCCATGGGAAACTCTCCACCAATTTTTTTTATATCTTAGGTAGAGTAGGTAATCGCTTAATCTGCTTATAATTTTTTCAGTTGGAGTTTGGGGTAATTGAAACCTGTTGTGGGTTAGGTGATAGCCAAATTTCACTGAATAGATCCCATTCTTGGTATAACACCATTCTTGTTCGTCTACATTCTCTGTCAAACTTGGCTATATGTTTCTAATAAGAGGAAGATCTTGAGGGTTCATCAAAGATTGTAGCTTTTCCACATTCCAGACTTTTTGATTTTCCAGAAAGAGTTCTGAGACTTTCATACTCTCTAAATCAGATAAATGGGCCTCATTTATTGGTTGAGGAGGCCTTGGAGGTTTCACCTGAAGCCAATTATCTTTTCATACTCGAATACTGCTCCCATCACCAATTGTCCATCTGCTCCCTGCCTTTATAAGTTCAATTCCTTGTACTATTCCTTTCCATGCAAAGGAGGACCTTCGATTTAAATCTGCATCAAGTATAGAGCTTTTAGGGAAATATTTTTATTTATAAACCTTGGCCAATAATGATTGAGGATGCTTGAGAATTTTCCAAGTTTGCTTAGCCACCAAAGCTCTGTTGAAATGTAACAAATCTCTAGAGTAGCCACCAAAGCTCTGTTGAAATGTAACAAATCTCTAGAGCTCAATCCTCCATCTTTCTTTGATTTTGTGATTGTGTCCCAAGATATCCATGGTATTTTTTGTTTATCTTTAAAAGTGGACCACCGGTATTTGCGTATAGCCTGTGTTAGCTGCTTGATCAACCTTTTAGTTAGCATAAAACATTTCATCGCATAATTTGGTATGGATGTAGCTATTGCTTTAATCAATACTCCCTTTCCTGCAGGGGATAGTAATTTGGTATACCAATTTGCTATTCTACTCTCTAGCCTTTGCTTTATGAAACTGAAAGATGCAGTGGGATTCTTGCCTATTATTTCTGGTAATCCCAAGTATTTACCTACTCGTCCGCTATTTGATATGGATATGATATCCTTGAATTTATCTTGTACATCCTGAGAGGTATTCTTACTAAAAACAATAGCCGACTTTGCATAATTAACTTGCTGACCTGAGATTTTGCCATAATCCTAAAGCGCCTCTTTTATTCTCATTCCTTCCTCTTCTATATCCTGACAGAATAATAAAGAGTCATCAGCAAATAATAAGTTTGTAATTGCAGGACCACTCTTTCTAGCTTTGAAAACTACATATTAGGTAAAGATATGGAGATATTGGGTCCCCCTACCTTATTCCCCTGCTTCGCATAATGATACCTATACGTTGACCATTAACTAACATTGAATATGATGTAGTTGTAACACAAGTCATTATCCAATTCACCCATTTTTTTTGAAAAACCCAGAGCTCTCAGCATAAATTCAATGAATCCCCACTCAAATTTGTCAAAGGCCTTACTAATATCTAACTTAAGAGCTGCAAATTTAATCTTTCTGTTTCTTTGCAGTAAACTATGCAATAGTTCATGGGCGACTAGTACATTATCTGTGATAAGCCTAGAGGGAATGAATACTGATTGGTTCTCTGAGATTATGGTGTGAAGCAATGGTTTAAATCTTTCTGCCAATACTTTTGATATGAGCTTATAAACTACGTTGCATAAACTTATAGGTATGTATTCCTTGATTTCCTTGAGATTTTCCACTTTGGGAATTAAGCAAAGATGAGTATGGTTAAGCTCTGGATGCAAATAACTCGTGTTAAAGAAATTAATAACATAATTTGAGACATCTTTACCAATTGTTTTCTAATGTTGGCCGTAGAATCGTACATTAAGACCATGTGGACCTGGAGATTTGTTATAGTCCATCTTTTTGAGAGCTTGAAACACTTCCATTTCCGTAACCGATGTTGTAAGATATTTATTCATCTCCTCAGTGACTCTGACCTCTATTGATCCAAGTTTTTGATAGTTTGAAAGGGAATGGAATGCATCAGAAGAATAAATATTTAGAAAATAGTTTTCAATTATATAATTGATATCTTCCTCCCTTTTTCTGATGATCCCATGTTCATCTAATAGTGAAGAGATTTGATTTATGGTCCTTCTTTGCCTCCTGCATTTAGCCATTGAATTCTACTTTTTGTGCGCCAATATTCTTTCTCCCTTTTGTATTCATGTTGGAGCTTTACCTTCAGGTTAGCGATACGGTTGAAATCCAAGGGTTCCTCCTCATGCGCATTGTGTATTTCCTGCTGGAGCTCTTCAATAGCCTTCTTAACATTTAAATCTGTAGTCTTTTCCATTTTGAAAGTTCATGCATGCAGTTCTTTAGAGCTATTGGGAAGTTCTCAAATGATATATTCTGATCATTCTTCTCCCATGCTCTCTTAACAATGTCTTTAACTTCAGGTTTGAATCTCCATCTATTATCGTATTTGAAATATGGGTCTATGGCCAGAGCCGTTCCATTTCAACAATTGAAGGTAAGCTTTTGGGAATGCTTCTCTCCATTCAAGATTTGCCAATGCACGGTCAATCTTTGTTTTGACTGCATGCTTCTATCTGTGACCAGTCTAAGGAAATATGCCTCCTATTGTCTTTACATCTCGTAGCTCTAAAGAATCAATCAAAGCCTTAAACGATTTAAAAGAATACTCTCCTCTTTTTGGGCCTCCTTTCTTCTCCTCATTACTTGAGATGTCATTGAAATCTCCAAGGAGAAGTCTTGGTTTTCCTGAGTATAACCCTTCATTTTCTTTATCAATAATCTGTTATCATTGCTTGTCTCTTTGTTTTTTGCAGGGATATTCGTAGATGTAAGTCAAAATATATATAACTCCATCATCTTCTATTATCAGGTATGTGTTGTACAAAGAAGGAGGACTACCAAAATGTAGCTTAACATCTGCATCCCAAAAAATTTCCATTCCTACTCCTAATCCATTAGGCGATAATACAAAAGAGTGAGGATATCTTAGTCTAGTTGCTACTTTTTGTACATAAGCTTCACTATTTTTAGTTTCCGTTAGGAGCATGGCATGAAGACTATAGATTCTTCTGATGTTAGATAAAAAGTTATCTGTCAGGGTGCTCCTTAAGCCCTAGCAGTTCCAATGCAATAGCTTCATTTTTCCAAGGGTGGTTTCAGGGCCGCTACCCTCCCTTGGTTCACTGATGGTTCTTCAATCATTGGAGCTGACATGTTATGATTATTACTCGAGTCTGCTTCTATTCCCATTAACCCTGGAATGACTGGTCTTGGTTCTTTGAAAGTACCTTCAATCCTTAGTTTACTTACTGCCTTTTTTTCATCTTCTGCTCTACCTACCTATTTTCTCTTGTTTCCACCCATAACTGCAGAGGAGGCTCCATATTCTTTGATGGTAATATGTTGTATCATTAGAGGATGTTGTCTATTATTAGAGATTTCCATTGATCTGCCTGTGGTAGTGTTACCCCCCCCCCNCCACTGTGTGTTCCCCCATTACGTCGTCTGCTTCACCGTGACGCTGAGATTGGTTTTTGGGTTGAATTTGCTGGTGTACATTGTTTCCTGTGGATTCATGGTTTTGTTGGCTATCATTATTATTCCATTCAGGTGCCTGTAAGGCGAGACGAGGCATCATTGGTAGGTTGTTACATTGTGACTGATCATGACCCAAGTCTCCACAGAGGAAATTTCTTTTTCTAAGCATCCTAAACTTATACCTGATTTCCACTGGAGGTTCTCCATTCTCAAAATCAATGTATCTGACCGTGATAATCTTCTTGTGAATCGGCATATCGACTTGAACTCATACTTCCCCTGGGTTATCTTTGCTCAGCTCTTGCACTCTGACATTTTTGATCTCCCCCATTTCACCACCAATCTCCTTGATCATCTTTATGGATCTGAAATCATTTGGGATATTCTCTATTTGTACCCAGAACGTCACGGTCTTCATGAAGTCTGATTCATTTCTCCTAGTCCAGCGATCAAGAACGATGGTCCAATCCCTGAATGTCCATGGCCCATGTTCCAGAACTGTTCCGATTTGTTGCTCTTCGTTGAAGAAGAACTGCAAGGTCCCATCTTCATTGATCCTACTTGACGCTTGATCCTCCATCAGCCATGCCCTAAGCAAAGGAGTTCTCATAAAATCTTGTCTATAGTGTTGAGGGTTAATTACCTTCACAATTAAGCTGAGCCGGTTGTCTTCCCATGTATAACAGCTCTCTCTTTGTATAAAGGCACAAGTTCATATATGAATAAGATTTACAATTCAATATTGTTACATGGTATCGCGAGCCTAGATTCATGACCTAAAATCTTTCTCTCTTGTTCTCTTAGCCTCTCTCACCCTCTTTGTTTTTCCCACCCTCTCTGTTTTTCCCATCCACTCTGTCCCTTTTTGATCTTGTCCCTTTTACAAATCCCAAAACTCATTCAACATGAATAACAACTCAACACCACCCGTTAACACCACAAATGCCTCCAACAATGTCACCACCACGACAACTCTCTGCTCAATGTCAACATGACCAACATAACTCGCCTTACCTCCTCCAATTACATTGTGTGGAGTCGCCAAGTGAGTGCACTCCTCGATGGTTACAATCTCGCCTATTTCCTCGAAGAATCTGCCAAAATTCCAGATGCGGTGATCAAAGTTTATAATACCGAAACCATTAACCCAGACTTTACCTTGTGGAAGCGCCAAGATGGGCTCATTTACAATGGTCTTATAGGAGCAATCACGGGCACAATTCAACCTCTCCTTTCTCTAGCCAAGAATATTGCCCAATTATGGACCAAGTTGTCCTCACTCTACGCAACACCTAAGCCCGGTCATATCAAGCAATTGAAACTTCAATTGAAACAATGGACAAAAGACACCCGAAGTGTTGATGAATACATTCAAGGTATGGTCACACGTTTTGATCAATGGGCTCATCTAGGAAAAATTGTGGACCATGAGGATCAAGTCGAACAAATTCTCGAAGGCCTTCCCGAGGAATTCAATCCGGTTGTAGACCAAATGGAAGGTCGTGAGGTGCCTCTGACCATAATCGAGTTCCATGAGAAGCTTCGTAACCATGAAGAAAAACTCCTTTCTGCAACTCAAGCTTCTGCATTTCCTCTCTCCGCCAACTATGTCACAAACCGCTACCGTAAAAACAACAATACAAAGACCCCCTATCGACCACCTATGCCCACTAAGTAATAGTCATCGTATCAGCCCAACCGTGAGTCGCGTCCATATCTTGGACGATTTCAAATCTTCCTTGTTCAAGGACACTTGGAAAAACGTTGTCCTGAACTTCACACTCTTGCGGCTAACACCACATCCCCACTTCTGCCCACACCACAATATCTGCCAAACAACTAGATGCCCCGAGCACAGCCACATAATCCTTGGATAGTGGACTCAGGAGCCACCCACCACATCACGTCCAACTTGAGTAATGTCACCATTCATCAACCATACAACGGGGGTGAGGAGGTTGTCCTTGATAACAACTCAACGATACCTATCTCAAACACCGGTTCAACTTTTTTAACCACAAACTCCAAACCTTTATCCTTATCACAAGTTCTTTATGTCCCACATATAAAGAAAAATATATTGTCTGTTCATAAACTGTTTAACACTAATAACGTTTTCGTTTAATTTTTTCCCATGTGTTTTCAAGTGAAGGATCTTCACTCGGGAGACAAGTTACTCCAAGGCCTCACTAATGGCGAGTTGTATGAGTGACCGACGGAAAACCTATTCCCCGCATATGTTACCTCTACCAAAAGCAAAGCCATAACCTCTTATTGGCATTCCTGCCTCGACCACCCATCTTCTGCCATAATAAAATCAGTCTTTTCTCAATTCTCTTTACTTGTATTCACATAATTCTCAGATCATCTTTTCTGCAATGACTGTTTCATTAATAAAAGCAGCAAATTACCTTTCTCAGAAACTTCTCTTACCTCTACCAGGCCTCTCGAAATTCTATTTACTGATGTCTGGACATCTCCAGTATCATCAATTGAAAATTATAAATACTATCTTCTCATCGTCGATCACTACACCATATACTCTTGACTATACCCTGTGAAAACTAAATTGCTAGTCAAAGAAACCTTTATCCTTTTCAAAGCTCTCACCGAAAAAAAATTCCAAACAAAATCCTTAAATGCTTTCTTTAAACTCATGGTATCACCCACCTTACTTCTCCTCCTCACACTCCCCAACACAATGGCCTGGCCGAACGCAGACACCGACAAATTGTCGAAATAGGACTAGCTCTTCTTACCAAAGCTTCTACCCATTAATATATTGGCCTTATGCTCTTACCACTGCTATATACCTCATTAATCGACTTCCCACTCCCAATGTCTCCATGATATCACCATTCCAGCTCCACTTCAAAACCAATCTCAATTACCACAAGCTAAAGATATTTGGAACTCTCTATTACCCGTGGCTAAAGCCATATAATTCCCACAAACTCCAACCTAAATCAACTCCCTGTGTTTTCTTTGGGTATTCGCTCACTTAGAGCGCAAATATTTGCTTTTACCCCAACCACCAACGACTATACACCTCAAGACATGTTATATTTGATTCTCCTTCCATTCTCTAACCCGAACTCCACCTGACCTTGATAATCACCACAACTCTCCATCTTACTCTTTCGATACACCCACAATGGTCGTCCCACTCGTTCAACACCAGCCGACGTCGCCCCTGAGCAGTGATTCTTCATCGTCAAAAACACAGTCTCCTCATCCACATACACCGACAACCAGCTCCAGCTCATCTCCATCCTCACCAAACATATCCCCCTTAAGCCCAACTGCACCTTCTGGCCCAACTCAAACCATATCCACTATGGCCCACCAACCAAATTCCCAACAAGCCCAATCTACTAACACATCCATCACAAGCAACAATTCCTAACCCTCCACCATCTCCTCCATCTTTAACCTACACCCATAACCACTTCCCAAAACACTAAACCACCACCACTGGCAAACACCCACCACATGACCACCAGAGCTAAACAAGGGATTCGCAAACCAAACACCAAATACCTTCTCACCTCCACCACCCAACAACCGTAAAGCCTGAACCAAGGACAGTCTCCGAAGCAGTCAGAGATGACATATGGAGAAACACGATGGGCTCAGTATTCAATGTCTATGTTCCGAACCGGAGCTGGGATCTCGTACCACCATCACCAATCCAGAATCTCGTAGGTAACAAATGGATTTTCACAACTAAATACTTGGTTGATGGTACATTCGACAGATACAAAGCACGCCTTGTCGCGAAGGGGTATCATCAACAACCTGGAATCGATTTCACATAGACTTTTAGCCCTGTAATCAAATCAACCACAATTCAAATCGTTCTTGGAGTTTCCATATCCAAGGATTGGAAAATTTGCCAATTAGACGTTAACAACGCGTTCTTGCAAGGAACGCTTAATGAAGACGTGTTCATGCCCCAACCTCAAGGCTTTGTAGATCCAGAACGACCTTACTATCTTTGTCATCTTCCCAAGGCCATCTACGGTCTTCGATAGGAACGACGAGCCTGGTATGAAGAGCTGAAGCAATACCTACTTCGGATAGGCTTCACAAATTCAATTGCCGATACGCCTCTGTTGGTACTCCATCACGGTACCTCTATCATCTACAAACTAATTTATGTTGATGATATCATAGTGACAGGGAACAACAATTATCTGATTGAAGCAACGATTAAGACCTTCTTGGGACGATTTTTGACTAAAGACCTTGGAGACCTGACATACTTCCTCGAGATAGAAGTCAAAAGGACATCAGACAGACTCCATCTCTCACAAAGAAAGTATATCTACGACCTCTTGGTGCGTATAAACATGACAGACACAAAACCCGTCGCGACACCAATGGCCACAACACCGAAACTCACCATCAACATGGGCACTCCACTATCCGACCCAACAGCTTACCGAACCATAATTGGCAGCCTCCAATACTTGGCGTTTACCCGTCCGGATATATCCTACGCCGTTAATCGTCTCTCCCAATATATGCACTTGCCGACTGAGGTACATTTCCAAGCAGCAAAATGAATTTCGCATTATTTTGCAGGAACGATGACACATGGAATATTTCTCTCTCGGCATAACACATACTCTCCCTACACGCATTCTCTGATGCCGACTGGACCGGCGATAACGACGACTATGTATCTACCAATGCATACATCGTCTACCTTGGAAAACAACTCGTATCCTGGTCTTCTCGAAAACAAAATGGCATCGCACGTTCTTCCACAGAAGCAGAGTATCGGTCCATAGCTAATACCTCTGCGGAAATTAGGTGGATCAGCTCCTTGCTCACGGAATTAAGAGTGCTTGTTCAAGCCATGCCAGTGATATATTGCGACAACGTCGGTGCTACGTATCTATGAGTCAACCCCGTTTTCCAAACGCGAATCAAACATATTGCCTTAGACTACCACTTCGTTCGCCAACAAGTTCAATCCGGCCAACTTCGGGTAACTCATGTCTCCACAAAAGATCAATTAGCAGATGCATTAACCAAGCTGCTTCCACGTCCACAGTTCACAAACTTCATACGTAAGATTGGAGTGACTTACGCTCCTCTATCTTGAAGGGGCGTATTAGGAGATACACATGATCACAATGATTGATACGAGATCAATATTTGTAGTTATTACAATATATTAACTTCCCATGTACAACAACTCTCTTTTGTTACAAAAGCACAAGCTCACATATGAGTAAGATATACAATTCAATATATATTTTTTGACGTCAAAACCCTTTTTCATTAAGATAGCGGTAAAGGAATCTTCTCTAGGGAAAAACCCAAGAAATTCGCCGGACTTACAAGGGCGAAGGAAACAAAGTGTGGTTTTGCCTTACAGGTAAGACAAAAACCAAGAGAAAATACATAAGCAACAACTAAAATCGAATTAAAGTAGAGATGGACGTTTGCTCCATTGAGGCTGCATGAAGGAAGTCCTTGACTGGATGCGAAACGGTGCGAACACCAATACCACGTCAAAAAGATAATTTCTTGTGTGGTTTTAATACTCCATACTTGCGCAGGAAGTGTCAAAACAATAGATCCCTGAAAAGGGTGGTCACTAGTAGGACGAGAGAAAACTCTTGCGACCCAATATCCTATACCTAGGATAAAAGGATAAAAAACAACAATTACATCCTTAGACGAGTGCTCCAAAAAATTTGGTACACTTGAGGAAGTCCAAATCCGGTTAGTTTCAATATTTGCAGAAAATCTCTCCAATCCAGAGGAAATAGATATCACCCCATCACATTTACTAGGAAAGAAACACAGAGTTTCCAATATGATGTTCGAGCTACGACATGAGACAACATACGACCAATTTCTGTAACCAAAAGGAAAATCTAAGCCCCGGTAGAACCGTACCGGAACCTGTACTTTTCACTAGAAACATCATGTTGGTCTAATGTCAGCTGCTTCAGGATGGGGGATGGTAGAAATGCACCATTAGAGGCAATTGTGATAGTAAAATCTATTATCCAATCAACTTTTTAGATGTTTACATTTTCTACACAATAGAGATTTATATCCAAATCATAAAGTCTAAATAATAGACATGTTTGGAGTGATAGATAAATTGGGTCTAAACTCAACTTCTCCATTAAAGAGCAAAGACCTTGCGAAGAAAGGCCAAGCTTCTCTATAATAGAGGAATCAAAGTACAGTTAATGAGGGTCAATTGATAAACTCTTAAAATTTGGCCCAAACCTCCCTATTATGGATGAAATTAAGTCCAAACCACAACTCTCAGCTAGTGGGCTTATCCACATTGAGCCCAAAAGCATATTTGATCCCATTAGGGCAACAACTCGATTTGTAGTTATGGTGGTTGGGTTGAGTAAAGACGGTGGCCGTCGGAGGGGGCTGTGTCCTGATGACTGGGCAGCCAGGACAGATCTCAGCGGTAGCGCAGCATTATGCCGGAAGGAGTCATCATCGGGATTTTCCCTAGAAAGAACATTTCCAGATCGAAAAATTTGCGCGGATGAGTCGGATCTGGGTAACAGTGGGCGTTTTCCGGGAGGTAAGGCCATATCAAACGAACCCGAACTCGGCGGAGGAGACGGAGATTTACCCGACCTCAGCGGCGATGCACTATACCGCCGGACAGAGGAGGCTCATCGGAATTATTCCGGAGAAGACGACCGCAGAGATGGTGACCGTTTCACAAAAGGATACGTCGTAAAGAGAAGCCATGGAAGACGAAAAAATCTGAGGAGAAATAGGTCTGTCGAACCGGGCAACACTAGTCTTTGGGAGTATCGACCTCTGCGGAATTCACCAGCGACTCGAGAACTGTGGAGTTGAAATTTCGAGATTTGCTCCTACATGAGTTGAGAGATGTGACAATCGAACTAACGAGAGAAGAAGGGCAAGGTCCACAACATATCTCGGTTTCATCATGCCGGAATATCGGAGAGCGAAGATGACATCGGGATTTCCCGGAAGAGGTTGAAACCCAACCAATATTTGGAGGCGAGCACTCCTGACGGAGGGTTGGAGAATATACGTCGGAGGAGAGAGTCTTAACCGCTTATCGATGCCGTAACTATCCAAAAACTCGAAGTTGCCTGAAGCTTGAGAAACTGAGGCTTGATTTGAGGCGAAGAGTGAAGCTTTAGTCAAGAAAGAAGGCTGGAGAAAAAAGAAGTGGCGGCGACGCCGTCGGACGGTAGTCTCCTCGATTGTTGTGCCATAGAGGATTTTGAATTTTTAAAACTTTTACGAATAGCATAGATATACACAATTCAATATTATTACAAAAAAAACTAGAAATGAGTAAACCAACAAGGCTAAATCAAATGTAAAATGAGTCTATTTTCAATCTTCCAATAAACTTTCTCCTCTTAATCTCGTTTCGTCGAGCTAAGTTGACGAGCATAAGCTGCAACACGCTTTGCCCACTTGATGATCTCTGCCTTGAGCTTCTTAGAATCCATATGATTCAACGACAATGGTTTCTTCTTACCATCAGTAAAGGAAAAATGATAAACATCGATAGGAACTCGACTTCTGGCTTCCATTGTTCATGCTCTCTATAGCCTGGTTCTTAACAGACATGTCAGAGATTTCCAAGTAAAGTGTAAGAATTTTTGTGAAGGGACTTTTAATAGAGAGAGAGAGA
This sequence comes from Anastatica hierochuntica, assembly GCA_900406275.1. Lineage (NCBI taxonomy): Eukaryota > Viridiplantae > Streptophyta > Magnoliopsida > Brassicales > Brassicaceae > Anastatica > Anastatica hierochuntica. The sequence continues at coordinate 16,662 of OVAN01002555.1, forward strand.
GAGAGAGAGAGAGAGAATAAGAAAGATAGTCGTACAAGTTATTAGACATAAGATTTGGTGTCTGGGTAAAAGACGTGTAACACCGTTGGTTTCGTAGATGTTTGACTTTGTCAACGCATATTCTTCTCTTCCCGTTAATGGAATCTATGTTTCTTTATTCTCTGTTCCAACTGAAACTTGGGATGTGACTTCTCTTTGGTCTGTTTTTGAAGTAGCAGTGTAGCACGTTGGTTTCTTTTAGGTTTGTTGAATCACATAGTCTAGGCATTCTAGAATACAACATAGGGGGCTATAATTCTAAAAACGAACAAGCCTCCTTTGCTATCTTATCCGCCACTCTATTTCTTTCCCGCAAGTGAAACACGATTGTCACATCTAATTCAAAGAGTACATGCCAGAATCGTACCCTGAATGCGTGTATTTTTATAGGCAATCTTGGTGCTATTGCCTCTGTTTCTATCTGTGAGAGAGGCTGTGAAGCTATTTAAAATGCAGAAAAACAGCGAACCAAAGAGTTGCTTCTCTATCTGAGTTTGACATGAACTTTTAAGAGTTACAACATACAATTTGAGTTTAAATGAAGGGAAAAAAAAACTAAAGTAAATGAGTAAATAAGCAACAATGTCTTCTTCTCCTTCCACCTAATCTCTGAGTTCTTCCCACCCTAAATTACACCTCCCATCACTAATTGCTATTGCTAATATTTACTATCTAAACCTTCGCTTCTACATTCTTCCCCTCTCTCTCTCTTTGCCACATCCTAAAAATATCTCTGTATAGTATTGTACACTAGGAAAACCGTCTAGCACTCTCTCCATGCTTCAAAACCGAGTTGAAGAAAACAAATGGCAAGAAATAAAGGCGGAAAACAAACCGTAGACCAACTCATCTCTTCATGCATTGCCAGAAGATGGTAATGCTCTGTGCACTTGTCTCACAGACCCTTTCACTGCCTCATTTATCCGACTGAAGACTACTTTCAGAGGAATGCAAGCTACAACCTGTTCTTTCGCCTTCTCTGTCATCCCCTTCTTCTTGCCAACTACTGGCAGCTTCTGGCCGCTAAGAGCTGAGAGACACCTTGTTTTTTTGGATAGATATAAAGATTTCTTTGAATTTGATGCATGTGGAGGAATGTGTGGCTTCCTTTTCTTGGATTTCTTTTTCGATAATGGTTTTGGAGGAACATGGAAGAATGTGTTGGCATCATCAACCATTGGAACACCAAGGGACTTGATATGGCTACTCACAATGCGGTCACATGATCCATCTTCCAGCACTTCAACCGTTAAAGGATGCCCGACAATAGCCTCGCCGTTCATCTTACTCCTAAGGGAAATCAGCGGAACATTCCGGGGTTTATAGTAGTCTTTTACCTCGATCTTCACGTCATACAGCTGAGAACTTCTTCCTATACCCTGGGTGCCAACGCTGAAATGACCATATGGTTTTTGACCGGAGACAGAACAATGAGGCAGAGAATTGTTATTGGCTTCTTCGGCGTAAGCATTTCTTCTTTCTTCTTGTTTTTTACTCATCGGCCTTGAATTCCTTTTCCCTTTAAGCTGCCACTTCGAAGTGCTATTCTCAATCCCATTGAGGAGTGTAATTGGTGGCCTTGTACAAGCAGATCCGTTACATCCTTCGTTTTTCACCACATCACCATGGCTACTCTGACCACATCGCATAGTCAGTTCAGAAACAAGAGCCTTCATTGGTGAAGAAATACCTGAAACACCAGTGGAAGGTCCTACTGAGCACAAAATAGAAAAAGAAGCTACAAAATCTAAATGAGAGCAGATAACCATCTTAAGCAAAGACCAGAAGCCGCAGATATGCTTAGCCATTGACAAGTAAAAAAAGGAAGCATCTCTAAGAATTATACTTAGCCAAAGAGTCACCAGTATTATGTCCAGAAAGGCTTTTCCAGAAATTAGCCTTATGAGCATTTAATCCATCATCTAACAAATACGATTAATGATATTTTCTGTGCTATTTCATTTCGTCTTCCTAAAAGTGGAGACATCAAAGATAGTCTAAACAGGAGTGTGCACAAACATAGAGACACACACTGCAAATGTCTCTCAATAAGGGAGACTATTCAATCACCAAAACTTGTAGAAAAAAGGTTTAGCCATGTATACCTGCAGAATATTTTTCTTCTCCAATTAGTGGAACATCAAATAATTCAGCGGATGAGTCATGTTTTGCCAAAGCTGGTATGGTGGAGATTTCACTATCTTTTGCCTTGTTATGGATCGCTTCAACAACATTTTGAGAAGAATTTAATGAAAACTTGGCATCCTCACATGAAGCTTTTCTATCAGAGAAGCCTGGAAGAGGCGAACAATCAGAATTGACAATTTCATCGCAGGTAACAGGAACAGACACCATAGCTGTGCTCTCTAAAACTTTTGTCAGTGGCCGTCGTCGGTTTTTCTTTTTAGGGTACTCATTAGCATTTACGACAGGCGATCGTCTTCTTTTCATTGACGGAGAGCTATCTCTGCTACTACCATTGTTTATATCACTTCTGAAGCCATTTTCCTGATTTGTATCGAGCAGTGGGCCGACTTGTGCTTTGACTTTCAATCCTATACCCATTCCAATATCTTCAAGCCCTCTCATTCGTTTGTTTCCTTCAGTCCCATCATCTTCTGAGTCATTTGGTGTTCTTCTTCTCTTTTCTGAGACATGCTGCACCTTAGAAGCTTTGCCATTATTGTCTTTCTTTAAAAATTTACTAGATTTCAAGGCATCTCCAGTCTTTGCCACATTGTTGAAATCCTCACTGCCCTTTCTGGAGATACGTCCTCTAGAATCCTCGCCAGCCTTCTCAGTAGAAAGATCATCTTTTCCGATGCGGAACTCCGAGTTATCTTTGGCAAGGTGTGCATTCTCAATCTCTAGAGCATGGACAATGGCATCTTCGCGACGAGCATATTTGACAGCCTTCTTACTAGTGGCGGATGCAGTAGCCTTTGCCTTCTCAATACAAGCATCATACTCCCCACAACGGAACGCCTTCACCCTCTTGGACTTTTCAAGATTATACCAATCCCTGGAGACATAAACCAAAATAGTTAACGAACTCTGACTGTCAGGCCAGCTAGTTTAATTCAGGGCAAAACAATCAATTTGACAGCTTAGTGACAGGACAAATTGGAGACAAGAAGAAGATGCAGTATAGTGATATCATGTTCTCATCATCTTCCTGGTTAACCTGAAGACACTTGTAAACTAAAATATCCACGAATTCCATATGTCTAGCTACGTAATGAGCTCAACAAGATTAACAAAAAGCCAAAGGCAATGAGCAAAACCTGTAAAAAAGAAGAAGAGAGTACTCACACGCTAGCATCGTCACGACCTAAGAGCTTAATGGGAGTGCCAGATTTGGGAGAAACAACACAAGTGTCAGGAACCTCGTGATGAGCCATAATCCGACCAGGCCACCACGACCCGTTACGACGTCGGACCCAAACCAAACCTCCTACCGACGCATCAATCGCCTTACTGTTTCGCTCATCACTACTCCCCATCACCCTCCCAAAATCCCCTTCTAAACCCAGAAAAATCCCAAATTTGATCTACAGATTCCAGAATAGGTTCATCGCCATGTCTCTCCTTGGAAACTATTAAACGACAGAATCAGAGGAAACCCATCATGCAAAACTGAATCCCACAGCTTGTAATGATATCGCAATACCGAGAAAGAGATCTGATCAGAAACGCAAAACGGATCCACTGTCTCCTTCGATTTACTCTCCGACGATTTTTATTCTCTCTAGGTTCGAAAATCAAATTGTGAATCAGAAGCAGCGACACCAGAATATTTTTGTCTCTAGGGTTTTTTTGGTTTCCTCCGTCTTGGAGAAGAAACGTAGAGACAGAGAGAATAGAAGAGAAAGAAGAAGGGAGGAGAGAGAGTTTGATTTTTATTTTTTTTTACTTTGAGAGTTTTGAGTGTTCAGTTTGACACTCAAAGCAAAACGGCAGCGTTTCTGCTTCATTTTTGGCCACCGCCACCTTTTTCCTCTTTGCTCTCCAGTGTCACGGGGCCATTGTGATTTAAGATTTTTTTGGATATTAGCAAACAATCTTTCAAGGTTTCGTCCCAAAAAAATTTGGAATAGATAATTGATGTTCGTTTCGCGGTTAGCGACTAGCGATAGCGACTAAAATATTGTTTGTTCAATCGCAGCGGCGATCACAACTTTTAATCACTAACTTTTTCAGCGACATGATTTATAATCGTGCGTTTCATTACAACGGCTAGCGACGATAAAACAAACAATATCAGCGACTAAAATTTTTTTGACGGTAATTTTATTCACTTAGAGCCTAGTCTTAGTTAGACCGTGTGCACATAAACAAACTCTCTAGTTGAATGTGTTAACCAAGACCTTAGCCAAGAACGCATAGCCAAGTTAAGGCCACGAGCCAAGGTAGAGAGAATATTCCCCTTATACGATTTAAATCTTAAGAGATAAGTACAATTACCTTAGATGAATTATGGGTATATTCCTTATTGTATAGATAGACTCGGAACTAGAAGTTATCCATAAAAGATATGAAAATATTCTTATTTGAAAACTATAAATACAAGGGGAAGAACCTAATTCAAAGATCCGAAACCTTTTACTTAATACACACATTGTAATCAATCACTTTAAAAGATTTTAATAAAGAATCACTTTATTCTTCTCTATCAAAGGATCACCAAAAAACCCCTAAACAGTTTGGCGCTAGAAGGTGGATAGATTTCAACAAGAACAAAAGAACAAAGATGAGTGAATCAAGCAGTTCTTCTAAACTAGAGAAGAGCGTAAGTCTCGAGTCTACATCTAATGATGCGGCTACGACTCTGCCAGAAGAGGTTGCATCCGAAACAAAGGAGGACGCATCACTTGTAGCAAAGCTTCAAGAATACGAGGTGATTGCTGGAAGGCTGAAAAAGAATGAAGCTCGGCTGAAGGATCTAGAAGATTAGAATACGACTCTCAAAGCCTTGGCGGCGGAGAGAGATGCTCTCACATCTAACTCCGATGACGATGATGATGGAAAGCATTTCAGATTTAAGAAGAGAGTCCCGTCGATGCAGTCGGTGGACGAAACACCGACGAAGATCGAATAGGAAACACGAGCGCATCAAACTCCAATCTCTAGGCTAATCCGAACCCCTGGCTCTCACCATCAAAGCGGCCCTAGCAGACCTCACGAAGGAAACACTAACGAGGCCCATGGGCTAGAAGCCTTGTAAACAAGAAGGCTAGAAGTCATGGAGAACATGATCAAGCGCCAACCATGGGTAGCTCCACCAATCATCAAGAGCGCCCCTAACTCCTACGCGGACAACTCATTCGTCGGCGCCATCGCCCTTAGCAAAGTCCCCAAAAGGTTCACCTGTCCGATTATTCCATTGTACGATGGGACCGTAGACCCCGACACACACAAATCTCAGTATCGCCAACGCATGTGCACTACGTCTATCAGCCATGATCGCATGGAAGTCTGCATGTGCAAAGGATTTAGGGCAACTCTCATTAGGCCAACACTACTGTCGTATTCCAATCTAGCTAATGGCTCCATCGATTAGTTCGCAATGCTAGCAGAATGTTTTGTTGAGCAATTCGTTAGTAGTCGCACTCTGAGGCATACCTTTGACGACATATACCAAATCAAGCAGCGCTATGATGAAAGCCTTAAGGAATACGTCCGTCGCTTCAACAAAGAGAAAGTAGCAGTTCCTAACTGTGTCGTCTCCACTACAATCTCTGCCTTTAGGCAGGAATTGATGGTCGATGGTGATTTGTACAAAGACATTACCATGTACCCTTGCTATACCATCGAGGACGTCCTCTCTAAGGCATTGGCCAATATCAAGTAGGAAGAGGATCCCGCTTACCAGGCCTAGCTGACCCAGAAAAGCGGTTCTAAGGCCCATGGCCATGCGAAGGCCTCTAGGGACGATAAACCCAATGCTCGACCTGGAGCTAACAACTGTACCAAAGGCAAATCCAAGGCATGGCCATAGCCATTAGTGAAAGCCGAGCATGAGAAGTACGTGCCCATGACCTGGCTAGACATGTCCAACATGGTAATATCTCCCGCTAAAATAGTAAGCCAGCTAGGACACTTGTCAGGAAAGGTCAGATGGCCAGTGAAAATGCAGACCTCGCAATATAAGAGAGATCCTTCGAAGTGGTGCAATTTCCATTGTGACCATGGTCATCTAACGGAAGACTGCCTCCAGTTAAGATTCGAAGTGAATGAGTTGCTAAGGAAAGGATACCTACAGAAGTTCCTCTCAGAAAAAGCCAAGATGCTCATCCATGAATAGGCCAAGAATGACACCCCCACGGGAGCAAGGTCTGACTCGCCAAGACAAGATCGCGTTATTAATTTCATAATTGGGGTCAGAGGTAAGCAGAGTGACTGTTTCCGCTGCTAAGCGAAGCACTCGCGCTGCTAAGGCCCACCAGGGGATATACGCCATGGCGGTAGATAAGGAATGCGAGGACGGCGTTATAAGCTTCACTACTAACGCTAAAGAAGTAGTGATGACTCCGCAGCATGATGCCCTGGTGATATCTTTGAAAGTTGTGAACTGCCTTATAAAGCGTATTCTTGTCGACAATGGCAGCTCAACTAATATAATCTTCGCCAACTTCTTTGAGGGCCTAGGACTAGACGAAGGAGAAATCACCTGGAAGTCTACTTCTTTAATCGACTTTAGCGGCGAAGTAAAGCAAACCGTCAGGGAGGTAACTTTGTCAGTGTACGCATGAGGCGTCATTCAAAGGACTAAGTTCCTCATCATGGACTGACCTTCGACGTACAACTCTATAGTAGGAAGGCCATAGATACATGATATGAAAGCCGTTCCATCGACCTTGCATCAGTCCATGAAATTCCCAACGCCATGGGGAGTGAGAGAAATCAAAGGAAATCAGAAACGTGCTCTCTCATGCTACCACACGACCTTGAAAGTTATTGCTATAAAGCCTTGATCGAAAAGCACAGCCTTGGAAGGATCGAAAAAACCATCACGTCAAGAAAGCATCCTCCAGACGCCAACACTGAACACTGGCATGGGGGCAAGGCCTTAGGCAAGAGATGGGCCCAGTGCAAAATTGGATGCTGGCTAAGGTAAACTAACCCCTAGTCTATGGCGTCCAACAAATCATGGGACCCTAGCTAGAGGATTTGATTTTATTTATCTATGATTTTTGTTGTGACATTTAAGTCTTATTATACATCATGCAACGACAAGTCTAGAATAAAAATTAATTTTCAGCAAAAGAGCGATTTAGTGCCTAAGCTATTCGTTTTAAAGAAAATGTTAGTATAAATTAAACGCCTCTGGAAATAACAAGACCAAGCCTGAATGCGGTGGACTGGGTTGATCATGAAAACCTAGGTTAGTAATAACCAAGGAGAATCTGGGAATCAATAGAAGGAAAGCCATAAACATCACGAATACTAGTGACTTTCCTTTGGGGGGAAATAGGGTACGACCCTCAACCCACCAATGCTACGAACCTATTAAAAATAAAAAAGCCATGTAATGTGGACAAGCTCCTAACCATGGCCCATGAAATATGGACAAGCTCCTAATCATGGCTAAAAATCCATATAATGCGGACTAACTCTTAACTATGGTCCATCTAATGCGGACGAGCTCCTAAAACCTTGACTGAAGAGTCATGCTAAAATAAGGACAGGCTCCTCATGATGGTGGATGCAATGCATACAAACAATGGGATAGCAAAGCTAATGGAACATATGCACCCATGTCCATCCTAGCACGCTGCTCATAGAGAAAAAATTTTAAACCGTATGGTAACAATATTGGCAAAAAAAATAAAGGCATGTCTGCCCAAAGGCCTAGTTCCCACCGAGTTCACGAAACTCACAAAAGGCTACGAGCCCAGGGACCATGAGTCCAACAAAGGCACGTGTGCCCAAAGGCCTAGTGCCCACCGAATTCACGAAACTCACAGAAGGCTATGAGCCTAGGGTCCATGAGTCCACCTAAGGCACATGTGTCCACCAGGCTTTACGCTCACTAAGGCCAAGTGCCCATGGACTACGAGTCCAACTGATCTATGTACTTATACATGATCAAATGTTATCGAGACTATGGTATGATATTTAAACACTTTTGAGCTCGCGACTCCTAAGTGTAAAAGTATTAAGACCTGGTCTCTCAATGTTAGACTTTAGATATTCTAACAAATACGAACCTTTGGTTCTCAAAGGCCATGTGCCCCAAGCCTGAGATATAGTGTCTAAGGATTCGTATATCTAACGTCTAAGAGACCATGGTTCACCAAGACTACGTGCCCCATGGTATGACTTTGAATAGTCTGCCAATGACGAACCATCGGTTCTCCATGGCCATGTGCCCCAAGGCTTAGATATAGAATCTAAGGACTCGTAAAGCTAACATCTAAGAGACCATGGTTCACCATGGCTACCTGCCCCATGGTATGACTTTGAATAGTCTGCTAATGACAAACCCTTGGTTCTCTAGGGCCATGTGCCCCCGGGCTTAGATATAGAATCTAAGGATTCATAAATCTAACGCCCAAAGATATTATGCTTCACTAGGGCTACGTGCCCCCAGGGCACATGAAATAAAACCGAATTAAATCTAACATCTATCGAGCCATGGTTTAACAGATACATGTACCCCATGCCTTAACGGAGGAGAATCCAACGATGATGAACCTTGGGTACACTAAGGCTATGAGCCCTAAGTATTGGATATCATACCTCCTAATTCAACGTAAGCTCTACGGGACCTTAGCCCATCAAGGCAATGTACCTTGGGGCCCCAACAACGGATCTAAGGCGACTAATGAAGAGCGTTTTAATTTTCCAAGGCCACGTGCCCCGAAAGCTTGGATACCGCGTCCAAAGAACATAAAAATTCTAGAAAGCTGTGAGCCCTGGAATCCAAAGATGACGTTAGGAACTGACTAAGCAAAGATCTGCCATGGACTTGACGAGAATCGGATATCCAAAAGGTAGTCTTGGGGTCCATAGTCTACATCTTCAAGTAGGAATTCTGGATGGCCTAATGCAAATCAATCCACTATGAAGGCTACTACTACAAATCACCAAGACCACAATATTCATTCGACACCTCATTGATAGAATATGTCTGCCAGGGCAAGAAACTGAGAAGATGGTCGAACTATAAAGGATTGGAAGAATGAAAGAAGGAAAAAGAAGTCTGAGCAAATATTGAAATAAAGACCTTAGGGACCTACCGAAGCTGAACTTTTGGGCCACATGGACCCAAAGAATTTTAAGGCCTTTTGGCCTGGGACTTGATTCAAGGGCATGAGGGCGCAGAGAGTTTAAATGCCCACGAAGGGGCCCTTACAAGTCACTCAATGGTGTTGTCAGTAGCCAACGCCTAAACATCAAGATAAAAAGTAATTTTTACGCCTCCGAGGCTTCTTTTCTTTCTTTTTCTCTTCATTTTGGGGGGGGGGGAGTTCATTGGAGGAGAGGCCTCGAGGCTTAGAAAATCGGGATGACCAGTTTCCAGGGATACCGAAGTCACCTCCATAGGAGAAGTGGAGAAGCGGTCTCACCTTTGATAAGTGCATCCATACGGAGCACCTCTTGGACTTCAAAATCAAAATCGGTCAAAGGCGAGCCCTTGTATGCACCTGTTAAGAAGTCCTTGGCCATTTCGCATCGGACCTTCACCTTAACAATGCCTTTAGCCACATCCACTGAGGCCTCTATACTCTTTCTAATGTGGAAGTGGTAGCTTAGAGACTCACCTTTGTAATAAAGATATAATAGGCGTAGAGAACCCCATCGATCCCCACTAGAAGAGAGGTCAGCTCCGACAGAGCCTAAATGGATGCTAGGATACAGAAGGTCGAGGGAGAGAATTGGCTTGGGCATACCCGTAGCTTGTTAGCCATCACTATCACCAAGGAGGGCAGCGATATTCGGAAGCCTGCCTCGAGCAAGACTTCATAGATGACGACTTCTAAAGGGCCGCAATCAGAGGCCCTTTGGTGAGGCTTTGGGCACCTAAGCGGCAGCAGGGGGAGAGCAAACATGATTTGTGTTCTCTCTATATCCTCTTGGCTGAGGACCGACGGCGAATAGAGATCTACCAAAGCTTTTAGAGGCATTATAGAAAGATCGCATCTTTTTCAATGAAGCACTATCGAAATCCTAAGGAGACTTAAGCAAGAAAGAGAAGGGCCAAAGAAATGTTACCTTGGTGTGAGAGTTGAAGCGGTTTAGATACGAACGACGGGAACAACTTGAGATATGCGAACTAGAAGGAAACCAGTTAGGACATGCACTGACACCTTTGAAAAAGATCATTAATGGCGAAACCCTAAGTCGAAATAAGAGATATTTCTCAAGCACACCAAAAAGTCATCATTGAGGAAAGACGAAAGCAAAACTCACCGAAAATACGCTAAGGACTTACCGGAAAAGCTAAGAGGGCAGTGGTTTCTCGAGAGGAAAGCCTTGATCTGACGCAAGAGGAGATATGCAAAAAGACAGAAATGACAAAAGGTCCTCAGTTTCCTGCCTATCAAACCCTACTGATCATGGACTCAAAAGTCAAAAAGCCAAGATTACACCACAGAGTTCAGGCTTAAAAGTTCATGAACAGATGCGGCCAACCAGCGCTAATGCGATTAGCCAAGAATGAAGCCATAACGACAAGAACCAGCAATGCCCACGAAGGCTATGGCTATAACCATATTTATCTCTTAAGAAAGAATCTACTCTTCAAATTCCACACGTGAAAAATGAAGAGTGGTGGGGGGGGGGAAACTGTTGNGAAACTGTTGGGGGTAATTTTATTCTCTTAGAGCCTAGCCTTAACTATACCGGGGGCACATAAACAAACTCTGTAGTTGAGTACGTTTACTAAGGCCTTAGCCAAAGACGCACAACCAAGCCAAGGTCATGAGCCAAGGTAGAGCGAATATTCCCCTTATATGATTTAAATCTTAATAGATAAGGACAACTACATTAGATTAATTATGGTAATATTCTTTATTTTATAGATAGACTCAAACTAGAAGTTATATATAAAAGATATGGAAATAAACTTATTAGAAAACTAAAAATACAAGGGGAAGAACCCTAATTCAAGGATCCGAAACCTTTTACTCAATACACACATTGTAATCGATCTCTTTAAAAGAAATTAATAAAGAATCGCTTTACACATTTTTTTTGGGGGTTTCTGTGGGAACATAAATTCGCACTGTCGATTTTCGTAATCGAAGAAAAGCCAGGAAACCCTAACTTTCCTTGAGGTATCAGATTTCTGCTAAACCAAACAACGACATATCAAAGTAAAAAATAACAGACAACAAAATCAAAAGTAAAAGAGAGTCGAAAATCATATTAGAGCAATAGAGACCTTATTTCGAATCTGCGTTGAGCGTTACAACAGGTGATAAGTCGTGGTCGCGAGAGCTGTCGGCGAGTATCCTAGTTCTAACATCGAAAGACTTGTAAACCTAGTTGAGACGCAACTCTCTAACAAAAACGAAAATAAACCTAATTGCTCTAAGTGTGAATTGTGAAGAAGTTTTTGTGTCTTCCCGTCTTTCTCCTTGGCATCTCTTATATATGCCTTCTTAGGTGAGCCCTGTTTCCTTTTCTGCCCTAGATTCGAGTATATCCTTCTGCGGGAATATTCCTTTTTCGTAAATATTCCTTATCTTCTCGATTTTCCGTTTCTGAAACTTGATTTTATCGCGATTTCCATTAATCTTTTGCAGAACTCGAATAAATCGTTGACGTAGTTGGGCCCAATCTCGTCTGGAATCATGAGTGGACTTTTATCACGTTTTGGGTCTTCCTGGGCCGTTTTGCGACTAAGTGATTTTTACGATTTCTTTCGGAGAAATCGTTCTTCGTACGATTATGCAGTGATGGTTTTGTTAAACAATAAGACCAATCGTATATCTATGATAATATCGGTGTTCACGTTAACCGTTATCATTTGATATGATTGATACGAAGTTTTTACAAAAAGAAAAAGTCTTTACGATTATTGTCGCGAAACTTTAACGGAAACTCCAATCGAGATGAAATAAGAGATAGTCAAACCGAGATTTAAAAGAGAAGATGATCGAGAAGACGTGGTCCAGTCAACCATGGGCGACTAGACATGTTTTGTGTCTAGTCGCTCATGGGCGACTAGACTTTGGCACGAGTTTAGTCGCCCATGGGCGACTAGATGTGGTCCGTGTCTAGTCGCCCATGGGCGACTAGACTTTCGGAAAGAGTCTCGTCACCCACCGGCGACTAGACCTTGCTTGTGTCTTCAAATAGATGCGATTATCCGATGTTTACGGTGATTTCTTATCGCCTCGAAATTCGTATCTCGAGATCTCTTCAGAGTTATTCGGGAATCTTGGGCGTTGATTTTGATGTTACTGTTATTGACCCCCAACAGTTAGCCCCCTAGCTCGCAAGTTTCGATTGTGACTCTTGCGAGAGAGTGGTGTGTGTTTTGATCAGAATCTACGGCCGAGATGATTGCGAAAACGAATTTTATTGATTATTTTATTGCGTAGAAATCTTTATAAATATTGGACTCCCTCTCTTATTCCTCATTCATTCCTCACTTTTTCACACTTTTGATTTGAGAGCTTTGCTTAGCAAACATGACTTCCTCTTGTGATGAACAGAAAGAAAATGGCGCTGAGATGGGCGCCGCCCCTACGGTGAACTCTTCGAGTTCCCCCAATCGTGAAGATATCCCAACACACATGGCCGAATACCTTGCTTTCCGAGAGGATCTATCTTGTCGAGAAGTCGAGGTGAGGGACATTACTAGTGTTGCCCTGGTGGGCTCTCCGATCCCGGTCGCATCATTAGTTCTTGCATCCGTGCCGCCACCCCCTTCTTCGATCGTTCTAGAAGATGGGACAATCCAGCCGATGGGTTATCCGATGACACTTGTTCCTGTTGGCGATTCAGAGTAGGGTCCCGGGTCGATGCCTCTTCCACCGGCTAGGCGAGAGATCGTCCTGGGCTTACATGCCTTTGGCGCCACTCACACCGTTTCTTTGGAGGGACGCAAGAGAGTTTGTGCCAACATGGAAGTGGCTAGGAAGAAGAGGTGCGTCAGAGGGGTCGAGATCAGACCTTCGCCCCTAGGAGCTTCTGGCCTGGGTGTGAGGTCGCATCATCGTACCAAGGTTCGCTTCGCGGCTCTTTTCTCATTGTGTTTGATTTCTTTTTTTCTTACTCTCTCTTTTGCGCAGTTCATATCTTTGATCGATGGGATGGTTAATGACTGCGGGTCGGAGGTCGAGCCTCTTAAGAAAGAGCTTGCTGAATCAAAGGACCTGTCATTGCAGTTTGAGAGGAAGTTGGAGGTTATCGAGGATGCCCATTCCCTTGAGTTATCTCGGTTTGAGACTCGAATTGGCGAGCTCAATAGAGATCTCGGGACGGCGAGCTCGTTGCTTAAGGAGAAGGTGGATAGGAAGGCTAAATCCTCGGAGTTGTGTCGCCTCCAGCGTTGAATGCAGTGCGAGGAAAGCTTATCGAGTCGTGGAATTGCGGAGGCCGTGGTTGAGTCGATGGCTTCTCTGTGTGCCGATTCTCGGACTTGTTTCGCCAAGATTGCAAGCTCTCTCGATTCATTGATGGAAGTTCACAACAGGGATCTTGCCCTTGTGGTTATCGAAGGAGCAATGAGCAAGATTAAGATGTTTCTTAACAGACAATCCGTGTCTCGGCAGGCCGAAGAGGCCAAGCTGTTCGCTCGCAAAGCGGAACTGGAGGCTGCTGAGGGGGACTTTGATTCTATCTTTGCCGCTTTGAAATCTGATTGTGCCCTTCCGCTGTTTTTTTGATAACCCTGAGAGGCAGGATCCCGCGGACATTGAGCTTTGTGACGCCGTGGAGGGGGGAGGAGATGACGTGGCTCCGAGTTCTGGTGATGTAGCGAGTGAGGACACGGTCCTACCCGTGGATGATGAGTGAGGTGGTAGTCCCATTCGGGGCGTTTGTCTTTGCTATGGTTTATTCTTGTCAGATATGGCCGTTTTTTGTTTTTTTGTATGTTTCGGGACTAGCTGAATGTGGCTATGAATCCCCCGCCTCTTTGCGGTTTCACATCAATGAACGGTGTTTTTTATTTTGATTTGATAATGTATGAGTAGCGTTGCGTACGTGGAGAAAGATTATGAGTTGTCATCTCATATCCGTTCCTTGAAGGATCGCTATATTCGTTGTTTGTTTCGAGTGCGAGATTTCGAGAGACTTAGTCTCCTGGATTCGTATAAACATGCGAATATAGACAAAGAGACAAGTTTGGGATCTCATATCGGTTAGATAATATGCCTTGAGATGTTCGAGACTAGTGTGCTGGATTTAGGGCAAGACCTAGGTTTACTCTCGGTTTTAGGGCGTGCAGTGACTAATTTCGGCTAACGTTTCCCATTAGCGATTTCTACATGGTTTAGTCTCGATATTGAAGTATGTGATAGGTTCTCGGCTTATATGACTTGCATCGATCAGGAATCGATCGTCTCTTTAAAGACAATTTCGAAGTCGTCTGGAAGTGCTGACAAAAAATTTGGATTTCTTTTATAGCGTGCTATTATCCTAGTCAGATGTATGAGAGCTATATGTATGAGATGGCTTAGTCTGTTTAGGATGTTGAGAGTTTGTTGTGATCAGCAACATTCATATCGGTAGATATTACCTTTCGTAAGTCTTTGGGAAGGGTAAGTGTTTAGGGATGTGTTTAGTGCGTATGACTGTTTGGTCTTCTTGGATAGTGTTTTTATCGAGGAAGGTGTGTTGTCGAAAAAAGGTTCTTCAGGCGTCTGCGACGGTGAAGATTGGGTTTTCTTTCGTATGCCGTGTATGGGTTTGAAATGTTTGCTGGGTCGTTTTTAGCGAGCATAGGCTGCCACGCGTTTTAAGGATATCGAGTTTGAGAATGCGGATGTTTCGAATTTTTATAGCATACAAGTATATGTATACGTACCCACTCCCCCCTTTATTAGAGAGGGGGATGACTGAAATCGTATTTTAACGAGTTGCCTACGTACATCTTTCGAGGATCAAGCCGTCTCGTAGTTCAATTTATCGTTAATGTTGTTGTTTAGTGATAATATTTTTTGAGCTGCATTGCGTTCCAGGTTGTTGGGGTCAAAAAATGTCTCGACGAAATCGATGCCTGAAAAGGGTCTCGGAAACAATGTTCCCTCCTTCAAACATGGGAATCGTAAGGATATCTGAAAGCTCCGAGATTCCCATCGTTTAGACTGTCTCTTCCCGACCTGGTTTCAATGTTTCGAGGACGGTCAATCGTGGCCAATCTCTGAATAAAGTCTGTCCATCCGCAAGCAACTGAATCATCTAAGTGCCGAGGTTAGCATCCTTAGCCCTCAGATAACTTTCACAAGACCACACGATACGTCCTCCGAAGCGATGCAAAACCACTAAAAGCGCTAGAGAACAGCGTCTCTTTGAAGGAATGTCTAAAACGCCGATTGACGCCAGACCTACGAACAAGTCTTGAAACCGATTGACGACCGAACTAGAGGTCGAGCTAGACGTCAATTGAACCAAGACCGATGGTCCGTCTTGGCACCAATTGGCGCCAAGACCAGAGCATGGTCCTGGCGCCAAGACCATGGCATGGTCTTGGCGCTAGTTGGCGCCAAGACAGAGTGTCTGCCTTGGCGCCAACTGGCGCCAAGACCAAACTTTGTCCTTGGAACCAATTGGCGCCAAGACAGAGCATCTTTCTCGGTGCCAGTTGGCGCTGAGGCGCGGATAACGTTCAGCCGAAGTCCATTGACTGAACCACGTCCCTTCCGATCGTCATTTCCTTCAGATCGTCACTTGATCATCTCTCGTTGCGTCTCGATTGGAGTTTCCGTCAAACCGTCATAATAAGAATCGCAAGGTTCGTGCTTTCCGTGGATTTCGTGTCAATCATATAAAACGACGACGGTTAACTTAAGTATCGGAAGAGTCTAAATGATACGATTGACCATATCGGTCCATGGAGCTGTTGCCGCTTATTCCTGCGAGAAACGGTTTTCCGCGGTAAATCGTAAAGGTCATTTAGCCGCGAAACGGCCCGAAAGGGCCCAAACCGC
>OVAN01002556.1:0-32914 GCA_900406275.1 Anastatica hierochuntica
GAATCCTGATGACTGGCCAGCCTTCTTAACGAGTATTCAAGACTTTCAGCTCCTTCGCGATCAACTCCCGGGGTTTTCACTATCAACAATTCCGCGCACGGCAAATGCTCAGGCGGACGCCTTGGCTCGGGGCTCCCGAGTTTTTCTTTCTAATTATACCTATGTAGAATCTGTTCCTCCGTACTGGGAAACTAGCACAGGAGTGACTTTTTGATTATTGTTTGGTCGGCAAAAGAAAACTCATTTTTCTTCCTAAATTTATAATTTATTGAAAAAAAGAAAAATATATAATTAATGGTGAAAATACGAAAAAACATTAAAATTTGTAAATTATTTTTCACAAATAAATAGGATATCTCTTTGAGTTGTCTTCAAAATATGGATTAAATCATTATTAAATTCTTAATTATGTACTATTAACCATTGTAAATTATATTAATAAAAGAATAAATAGTGAAGAATTTCAAAAGTCATATTCCTAATTAAAGAGACATTTTTCACAATGATATATGATGAGGTGACACTCTCATGGAGAGAGTTGATCATAAATCATATTTATGATTAATGTAATTAATTAATTAATATATTTGGACATAATATTAAAATATACAAATAAGAAATCTACTAATTAGCAACAAAAGGTGCTAGTCTGTCTGAGTGTCCACTAGTGCCTCCTCTGCCCGCTACAGCTTTGCCTCAAGCTCAACCGGGTAGGCACGGAGACGACGCTGAACACCGGAAGCCGCTGAGGAAGCCTCTGACTGTATTGAACCAACGCCAAAAAACCGGTCTTTCGACCGAGGAGTGAGTTATAATATAAAATAATAAACAACATTTAATATTAAAAAATTTATTCATATTAATTTCGTATGAAAAATTCGTGACTACTAACCTCGACGAAAATTCGGTTCTTCTCGAACTGCGAAAGGCCTCCGGATTGCACCAAGCTATATGGGTTCTCCATCGAAAGCTCTATCTCGGCCGCATCAATAAGCGTGTTGACCTCGTTGTAGAGTCGCTCGGACTTCGCATCTACGAAAGTCCCGTCTGTCCTCCGCTTTGTCTCTAATAGCACAACTAGGAAATCGACGGTGTTGGACTATGTGGACGCAACCTTATTTAATAGTTGAACATTTTTAGGTTGCATAAGTAAACTTGTTATTTAAAAACTAATAATTTTTAAAACAAAAAATGAAAACTTACAATTTTTTGGGCTTTGGCACTAAAAAAAGTGTTGGTCGGCCCGGTGTGTCGCATCGTTCTGTTGCGTCTCCGGGTTCTTCCAGGCTGAAGTACACCGCTCGTTCTTCGTCTTGTGCGTTTTTGCCGTCCAGTGAGCGACTAGCCCAACCCAAACGTCCGAGTCCATCCACCCTTGCTTCGAGTCCAGGTTTTCCTTTCACTTTGACTTCTAGCGGCCGACTTGGTCCGGGAGTTGCGCTTTGATTTTTTCTCAAATTCATCTCGGACCATCTCGATGATCGAATAGTCCCAATTGTATGTTTGCTGCAAAAAAAATAAATAAAAGTTAGTAGATAAAAAAAAATTAATTTAAAAAGTGAGGAACAAATTTAAAAATTACAAACTTACCACGAATGAGCTGAACCACTCATCGATAGCGGATTGTGGAGTCTTGTTCCAGCTGGTGTAGGCCACTGAGTAGTACCGCTCGAAGATCTTCCGAATGGAAGCAGCGACGCACCCGTCTTCGTCGAACCTAAAACAAAGAAAAAAATTAAATGACTAGTTAAAAACATATATACATGTATACATATATACATATTGATATAAATAAAAATAAATAAATTATTTGGAAATACCAAAGTGTCCCATTGGTCGCTCGGGGTCTAACAACGTCAAAGACACTCGAGCGGGACTACAAAGTAGATCGTCAAGGGTAATCGCAACTGGTGGTGGTGGTGGACCCGCTGGTGCCTGCTGAGGTGGCTGTAGAAGAATGTCCTGAGGTGGCTGCAGAAAAAGGTCCTGAGGTGGCGGAAATCCGGTACATGGTATGGATTTCGGAACTCGTCTCAAACTTGTACTAGGTGTAGACCTCAAAGACTGCTGCAGAAAGACCTGGTAGGATTTCTCGTCCATCTACATATTTAATTTACAATTTTTTAAATTTTTCTAAATTTTCTAAATTTTTTTTTATTTTCTTAATTTTTTATTTAAATTTATATAAATCTTATACTTTATATTGTAATTACTAAATTTTTAAATTTTAATTTTAATTATTGAAATTTATATAAATTTAATAATTTAGATTTTACTTAATGAATTTTAAATATCTAAATCAAATACCTATCTAAACCACCTAAATATATTGCTTCCAAATCCTAACTATCCTATTAACTAACTACTAATAAAATAATATAAAAAATTTAAACACTAACCTTTTTTGGAAGATTTAGGTGGAGAGTGTAGAGAGAGATTGTAGAGAGGTGATTTTTGGTGTGAAATGATTCGAGAAAGGGGGGATATATAAGTTTTTGTCTCCTCGCAAATCGGTAGCGGTTTCCTCGCAAATTTTGGCAGAATCCCAAAAATTTGCGAGGAATTTGCGAGGGACACTCGCAAATTCCTCGTAATTTTTTGGGATTTCACTAAAAATATTCATTTTGGCGCCCAAAATTTGCGAGTGTCCCTCGCAAATTGAGTCAAAGTCTAAAAGAATCTCAATATAAAAAAAGAGTCTCAATATTCTTATGTAATCTCATATACTCTTCAATCCTAATGAGGAGTTGTAAATCCTATTTATAAATAAGGGGAATAAATAAATAGGGCATTTAAAACAACCAATAAGAAAAAGCATGTGACAACCAATCAAAAAAGAGTAAATTATTTTTTCTTTTCTTTTTTTTCTCCTTCCTCTTTCTTCTTCATGCATGGGGTGCTCGAGAATGACCATTGAAGCTTCAAAATCGAATTCAAACCTTCCACCATTGTCGCTAGAACTCAAAATCAAGGTAATTTCGTAATTTATAAGGAAATTATATGAATTTTGAAGGAATTTGTGGTATATTGTGGTAGTTAAGGAGTAGAACATAAGTATTGTATTCGCAAAATGGGGATTTTCAAATTTGAAAAAATAATAGAAGCAATTTCGTATTCTATCGAAACAATAATGTGCGATGAAAATAGGGTGAACTGGGTTTAGTTATAGGTTGCAAATGTAAGTCAAATCGTCACTTATTAGTGAACAACGAATCAATATACAAATGTCTAACTTGGTAAAATTTGGTAAGAATTGACTAGTAAAACTGTGAAACTTGGTATAATGCACTTTAACAAAAAAAAAACTTGGTATAATGTTGATCTGAGAGTACTAATGTTGATATGATAATGTTGATTCAGGGGACGATGGAGGAAGGGATATATAAACATATATTTTGATTATGGAGGACATTACACTAAGTATGAAGATTCAGAGGAATGGCATCGAGAGGGTGACTCTTATGGTCTATCGTTTAAGACAACATCTCTGGGCGAGATAACTTATTCAGATTTAGTGGAAAGGATATGCAAGGAGGTTGGGGTAGATGATTCTAAGATGAAGTTTCGGTTGAGTTTTACTCCATTGGAAGAGCTACCTCATATCAAAACATCTATATGTGATGATGATGATGTTTATGTTTATTTAACCTCCACGAACTCATAGCAAAGAAGAAGTGTTTTGCACGTTGAGGTTTTTAATGAAATGATTCTGGTTGAGCATGTTTTAGCAGTAAATAGAAGAAGTTCACATGGTGGAAACTATGAGAAGCTAAATGTAGGTGGTATGATAAATGTTGAAGCTAGTCCTAAGGCTGTAAGTATTTATGCTGGTGGTAAGAAAGCAACAATGGAACATCATGACTCTAGTGGCTCAAAAGACGAACCAGATACTACTTTGGATAGTAATTAGTTGGAGAATGCAATTATTGCATTTGGTGAGGATCAACCACATGACGACCAGAATACTAATTTGGATAACGGTGTGGATAACGTTGTTGATCATGGGCTGGAAGATTCTGGTATGTATATTGCGCTAATTGAACAACCAGCGGCTGTAGAAGCATGGGAAGATGGTTTGAATATTCAAGTTGGCAAAGAATTTGAAAGTAAACAAGCTATGAAAGATGTAGTTGAGAGAGGAATGCATGAGAATTGTTTTGGAATCACTTTACTCAACTCTGATATGAATCGATACGTGATGAAATGTCGTGAGGCTAAAAGAGGTTGTAAATGGGCTCTTCGGATTGCAAGGGTCAAGAATTTGATTGTTTTCTTGGTTAGAAAATACAATAAAATTCATACATGCTCTAGGACAAGTTCAAGTGCAAACGCCAGAAAGAGAGGAACGCCACAGCTAGTTGCATCTATTATAAAGGAAGATTATCCAGGTCAATTTGAGACCCCGACTCCTAAAAGTCTCATTAGTCTTGTCCAAGGAAGAGTTGGTGGTTGGTGTGGAAGTTTCGTACTCTACGACACGTAGA
The DNA here is from genome assembly GCA_900406275.1 of Anastatica hierochuntica. Lineage (NCBI taxonomy): Eukaryota > Viridiplantae > Streptophyta > Magnoliopsida > Brassicales > Brassicaceae > Anastatica > Anastatica hierochuntica. The sequence goes on from OVAN01002556.1 coordinate 4,485, forward strand.
GGGAAAAAAGCGATTAATGATGTGTGTGGTACTCCAGAAGAAGGTTACAAAAACTTGCCATCTAATTTGTATATGCTAGAGAAGGTGAATCCTGGGATGAAGACGAGTTTGTTGTTGGATGAAGAAAAAAGTTTCAAATTCCTTTTTTGTTGCTTTGGGACCGTCCATTGAAGGGTTCAAAGCGATGATAAAAGTAATCATCGTTGATGCAACGTTTCTTAAGACTGTGTACGGTGGTGTTCTAATTGTTGCCACGACTCAAGATATGAACCATCACCATTATCCCATTGCTTTTGCTATTGTAGATGGTGAAAAAGATGCTTCTTGGAAGTGGTTTTTCAATACGTTGAAAACCATTATACCATATAGTAGTGAATTAGTATTTATCTCTGACAGAAACGCAAGTCTTATCAAGTCAATGGCTGAGATGTATTCGAACTGTCAACATGAGTATTGTCTTTATCATATATCCCAAAATGTGAGAACAAAAGTGGCACACGAGTTCAAAGAGGAAGCCGAAAAAAAATTCAGGGAAATCAATAGCATTTACACGGAGGTGGAGTTCTTGAGAGCATATGGTTAGTACAGAAGTAGGTTTCCCAACGTGACTAAGTACCTTGATGAGAGTGTAGATGTGCAAAAATGGGCAAGATTTTATTTTCCCGGTGAAAGGTACAACATAAACACGACCAATGAGGCAAACTCTATGAATGCGGTATTTGTCAAAGAAAGGAAGTATTTGATACGACATTTTCTTGATGCAATTATTGCAAAAATGTCAGAGTGGTTCAACCTACATAGGAAAGATGCAAGTGTTATACCAGAGGGGCGTGAATTGGTGCCTTATGTGGAAAATGAACTTCATGGTAGATGTGCGATGGCATCAAAACTACCGGTTACCAAGCTAAACTCTTTCAAGCTTGAATATAGTGTCGTTGGACGTGACGCGATGACTTACATGGTGGACTTGAGAGATAAAACTTGCACATACAAGTGTTTTGATATAGACAAGTATCCATGTATCCATGCGATTGCTTGTATCTTCAAGTACATGAAGCAGAAGATTAGACCGACGCATATGAAAGACTTGCCTGATTTGTGCTCACCTTATTACTTGGTGCATACATAGGCTTTGGCGTATACGAAGACACTTTATCCAGTTCCGGATAATAACAAGTGGATTGTTCTGGAAGATATTCAAAACTTGTTCGCCTTCCCACCAAAACACCAAAAAAGGGAAGAGTTCAAGAAACAGGATTCCTTCGGTTGGAGAACCTCGTAGGAAAATAAGTTTGTGGCTAGCAGGAATTTGGCAAGTTGGTTCGAGTATAGTGACCCACATCAAGTCAAAGACTAGTTGGTGTCAAACATGAATTTGGAAAAACTCTGTATTTCTGAAATCTTGTGTTTTGGTATGACTTTGTGAAACTTTTTTTAGTAATGGTGTGACTACGACGTAAAAATCACCTTATACTTTTATCTTATGCAAAAAAAAACTAAGCATGATAAAAAAAAATCTATATCTCATTTGGGAAAAAAAACAATATAAAATCTTCATTGTATTTTTGATTCTAGAGAAAACAACTTATACTTTTAGGGTGATGTTTGATAACATTGATCCTTGTCAATGTGAAAGTTACAAAAATAATATTTTGATAGATTTTTTCGGTGAATACATTGGATATGCATCTTAGTTTAGTTAAATGGTGGGTACAACTAGTAAAATTTATGTTTAATTACGGTAAAACTGATTTGATGGTAAATCTCAAAAAGTGCAACTTGAGAATTTTAGTGAAACTTCAAACTTGGGTGCAACTTATATGATTTTTGGTGGCTGGCATGTGCAACATGCAAAACACGTGGAGATTAAACCCACGTGTTATATTATTACGGTTATGTTATATTATTTTTTTTATATAAAACGAGCCCAAAATTAATTTTCCTTCCAAAATCAAACCCAAACCACTCCAAAGTTTTGATTTTCCCTCCAAAAATCATCTCTCTTCCACAAAGATTTTGCGGCTATTAATATCATCTACTTCTCTCAATCCCTCCCTCAATCTTATTCTCTCTCTCCCTCTATCTCTCTATTTCGAACTATCGATCCTCCTTGAAAATAACGTCAGAAATATTAGAGAAGGATCCATACTATGCAGATATGAAGCATGCAAAAAGGATTACGATACACTATTTTCTGTGTCAGACGGATTCTATTGCATACCATCAAACTGTGTTTGTGATGGAAATATCAAAACGGAGATTGACGAGCAAGGGAGACAGTTCTACGTATGCACACACTTCAAGAACGACGGCTTCCACGTTTGAGTCAGTGTTGTTCTAGCTCATGTCGAAGAGATCGATACTCGCAAAAAGGATGAGAGGCTTTGGCAGCTGGCGAAATGCGTGAAGAGATTGCTGAGCTAAAGGAATCGGTTAAGGGTTCGGTTTCTCTTTGATGTGTCATGAACTTATCTATTTATCTTTGTGTCACCATATTATGTTTATGTTATCTATGGGTTTATGAACTTTGATGGAATCCACTTTGATGTGTTATCGTTGTTGTGTAACTTATGCTAAGTTTCACAGTTTCTCCAAGTAGGTCAAAGTTAAAACAAAAAGAGTTCACATTTGTACGAAGTTTCTTAACATATAACTAGAAAACATAAGTTCAGTTCTTAAAAACAGAAGTCTTAAAAACATAGGTCTCTTAACAAACCAGAAGGGACAAACAATAATTTAAACAGCATCACCAGCTGTTTTTCCTATCGTCTTAATCGGACTCCTATTCTCCATCTTGCTCTTAGTCCTCTTCCTTTTCCTCTTGGGTTTAACGTTGTTTGCAGACCACCCTCCAAGGGTTTCATCAAAATCCTCTCTGGTTTCTTTGTCCTTCTCCTTCTCATTATCTTACAATCCAAGACAAATTTGAGAAACGAGAAAAGTTTCACTAAGTATCACTTTCTTCTTCAGATAATGTTAGACAAATTCTTTTTCTCTCTCATAATTGTCGTCCACCTCATCCTCTTGTTTCTCATCATTCTCTTCAGTTTCTTTGTCATCATCCTTCTCCATCTCATCGTCCTACAAACAAAGACAAATCGAAGAACCAAGAAAAGTTTCACTAAGTTTAGCTTACTTCTACCGAGAGTGTTAGACGAATACCTTTTATCTCTCAACACTCTCCATGACTCCTTCATCCTCCTCTTGGACTTCATCTTCACCACCCTTTTGATTCTGTTTCATTTCTTTCACAACGGATTCCAGAGAATTTAATCTTGCGTTTATGACATCTAATTTCCCTGCCATCCTTTCTTCCACTGCATTTATACCATCATTAAAAAAAATCCTCATCTGGGTCTCAACCTCTTTCATCATTCTTGCTACTGCAGGATCTTGATGAGTCCCAGCAGGCAGAGACTCAATTAACCACATACAAGCGACCTCCCTTTGGCCACCCCTTTGGAACCTCTCATTTTGACCCCCCCCCCTCATTTTGGCCCTCCTCGTTTCCCTCTCGAGCAGCCACATCTTCATTGTATAAATCTTCAAAGAGTATCGGTTTATTTTTCTTAAGAATCTTGATCCAACAATCAGCAACTGGATCATCCACATCATCCCATCCAACTTCAACTCCATTATACGTCGCAAGAGGTTACGTTCGGGTAGAGATGGAGCCAATATGCTCTAAATCTCGTGTAAATATAAAATACACTAATTATACATAAATAATGAAGGTGATAACTATTCTTAATTATATTAAGATGACTACTAACCTTTGTTTTACCAAGCTTAGCATTCATGTCCGAAAGACCAAAAGATCTTTTGTTACTTATTTTGTATTTACTCTTGCACATTCGTAGACATTCAAGCTTAGCATATGTAACCTCTTGCTGGAACACTTTTTCATATCTGGAATTGCTTCAAGCGCAAGAAGCTTACAAAACACAGAAATCTGGTCAATAACACATAAGTCTTACCAAGTTGGTCAGTCAGACAGTAAAAGTTTCACAAAGTTTTACGGTTGGTCAATAAAACAGATTTAGTTTCACCAAGTTGGTCAGTCACACAGGAGAAGTTTCACCAAGTTCTCAGGTTGGTCAATTAAAAAGACTAAGTTTCATCAAGTTTTCTGTTTCGTTGCACATAATTTTAAGTAATTCACATAGGAGATGTTATACCTCTTGAGGAACGGGGAAGCTAGGGAAGATCCATCCAGCTTGCACTACTCCGTCAAAATGCTCCTCCAAGTGAAGTATGTCATTCATGGTTTCATCAAATGCCAAACGCCCCCATGGAAATGTTTTACACAACTCAACATCATCGACTGCTCTAAGAAAGAAAGGTTTGACAGGTGCAACATTTTTGCCTGATTTCTTCTTTCCTATAAGGGTGCTACATAGGAAATACAAAATTCTCATCTTCAATCTATCAGTTGATGAACCCTTACCCTTCATTGACATGAACTTATTCTCCCCCTCTTCATACGTAATCTTCTTCTTTCCACCAAAATACCTCCCAACAAACGATAAACCACCTAACAGTTCTTAATCACGTGGATATCCATGGCAGTACAATCTAGAAATGAGAGCAAATTCTCTGAGAGAATAGCGGATTGGTACACCATTAACAATAAACCAGCACTCCTTTTTCTTCTCTGGACACGTCATGCGAACAATTAACAACCACATACCCATCTACCTATGTTTGATGTTCTTTGCATGAAAGAAATGTTTGAATTGGGGATGGTCGTGGAACCATTGTTTCTCATTTCTCTTAAGAACCAAATCTATCTTCCCCACAGCTTTGGCAATATAACACTTCTCAGATAATTTAATTGGCTTCGTATACTCCAAGGGACTAAAATACATCTTCAGAGTTTTCATTGGTATGATATCATCACCAATATCCTTTACATTCGAGTCCCTCTCTTCTTGCTCGTCCTCTGACTCAGTTCTGTCATAATCAACTTCCTTTGCTGCTACATTTGCTTCTTCTTCGGCGGTTGTGTCTGCAACTGGCGGATTTTCTGTAGGAATTTCACGATCAAGCTCGGGGTCAGCTACATCTTCCCTACCCCTTGAGGATCCACCCCTCTTAGAAGACCTCCTCGTCCCCTCCGCGTCATTACAAACCCGTTTTAGGATTCTACAAATACAATCAAAAAATTGAAAAACAAAATAGAGAGAAGAAAGAATCGAGAACAAAAAATATGGCGAGATTCACACCAAGTTTTACCTAATGAAGAACAAAAGACGAATAATATTATCGTAGACAGTTTAAATTTTGAACAAAACACTTATCGCTTTTAGGGATTTGAATTTAAAATCAGTTTTGATCCGATTAAAACGGGTTTGGGTCTGAATCAGTCGGATCTCTTTGGTTCGGTCAGTAAATAACCTACAATCTCTTAGCTTTTTAGTCATTTACTTATTTTCCGAATTAAAATTAATTAATAAAAAGATAACTTTTAATGACGATTATATTGGCTCAACTTTTTTGAAGGAGGAGTATTCTAGCATTTGAATCCGCAAATTCCGCGCAAATGTTTTTATTTTTTTTAAAGTAAAATCTCGCAAGTTTTTCTTACGGTTTACGGTAATTTGCAATTTATTACAATTAAGATATTCATTTTCTTACAATATTTTTAACTTATATTAACAAATTTCGTATTTACAAAATTGTATAGAAAGTTATAGTAGATATAACTGTTATAAAGGCTCTGTTTATTTCGTAAACTTAAACAACGCAAACGGTCCAATTGTTATAGTTTCTTTTTAAAATGTTAAATAAAATGTTAGTAGATTGCATGAATTGGATTAGTGTTAATGTTTTAAACCCCAAACCCTATACCCTAAATCCTGAATAATTTTTAAAGATATTTCAAAAACTTTATGAGGAAACTGCGAGGGATCCCTCGCAACTTAGTTGCAAATTTGTGAGGAAATTGCGAGGGATCCCTCAAAATTTCCTCGCAAAGTTTTTGATCTCTTTAAAAATTATTCAGGGTTTAGGGTTAGGGTTTTAGGATATAGACATTGCGAAGAATTTGCGAGGATTCGTCGCAAGTTCGTCGTAAATTTGCAAGTAACTTGCGAGGAACTCTCGCAATTTACTCGCAAATATCTGAAAATATAAAAAAAATTTAATCTTCTGCAGATGTGGAAATTTTAAAACTCTCTTACGGAAAGTGATTTTTCCTTTTTTTAATTTTAGTAACCATTATTTCCTTATTTTAACTTTTAAACAAACACGTTGAACAGTTAATAATTATACATACATAATTAATATAATTAACATCAAATTATCATAGCCTTCTTCATGATCGGATACATATATGGAATTGTCTCCATCGTCAGATTCTTCTTCTTCTTCATTGTTATCTATGTCTGATTCAAGCATAGTGTCGTCATTGTCGTTTGACTGCACATCCTCCAACTCTTGTGCTGATGGGTCAACATGTATGACATCCTCGGTGGATTCAATCGGATTAGCCGTATCTTCTGCTGGTCTATCTTCTTGCAACAAAATATCCTCTTCAGCTCCGATTATATGACCCCTTGGACTCACATGGATGACAGAAAGTTATTACTCACGTCTTTCTCTTATTCATGGATATGGGACGAACGTCACTTGCTCTGCTTGCGATGCGAGTACAAATGGTTCGAATTTGTTATACCTTCTGTTAGCATTTATGTCTTTAACACCCAAATTGTCCACTCGAACGCCTCGGTCAATTGTTGGGACATACCAGTCGCACCTGAATAATACGTATCGCAAATTCAGAAGGCTCGGGTAACTAACTTCTAGAATATTTGTCGCACCGTAGAATTCTATTTCCCCACGTACGTAAATCCTGTAATTTGTAGTTGACCTCTGAGAACCGTGTTGATACGTATGAAATATGTACCTGCAGGCGAAATACATTCATGTTGTCACTATGTTGGAAATAGGACCTTGAACGAGTTTGTGAAACCAAAGGGGGAGCGGAACATCTCCATATCCATTGTTCACCTGAATTAATTAACATGTTTGTGAGTTTATGCATCAATTTTGTTGAAAGTAAAAGTAATATACAATATATAAAGTTAATATATTTTGTACGTAAAACATTGTAAATACTTACATAAAATTGTATCCACTTAGCGAAATCTCTGATTTTGTACTTCTCGTACTCCTTTTCTGACAAATTGGGATAAGAGCATGAATTTGTGTATCGAATAAGCTGCAATAATTGGTTGTTTAGTATAATGTACTTATGTAACTAATATTAAATAAACACTTTAATTAATTATTTAATAATTACATGTGTACCTCTCAAATGGTTGCACAAAATCACAATTACGTAAAATGTATGTGTGGACACTGTGATAGTATGCAAAATCTTTCCACCAAACCTCCTTAACCTTCCCTACAAATCGCCCAATTTGTGAGAAGATGTCAGGCACATCCGAAACATTGTACATAGGTGTTGCGCCGCCATCGTCATATCCCCGAGGTCTATTTTTCTTGGTTGGAACAGTTAGACTGAAGTAATACTGAGTAAAGTGAGAAGTTTCCTCAGTTAAGCTTCTGACGACGATCGAGCCCTTGACTCTCGCAAGGTTTTTGGCTTTCCCTTTAAGGTATCTCATAAATCACTCGAAGGGGTACCTCCATCTGAAATACATAGGGCCTACAAGTGAAGCTTCGTGCGGGAGGTGAACTTGAAGATGCTCCATTACATCGAAGAATGACGGGGGAAAATTTTACTTTTCATCTTCGTAATCCCATCCTCAGTCAATGTCCGAGCACATAAATCGCAGAAAAATAGTCCGATGTCTAAAAATCAAACAATCGAGAGTAATTAATATACATAACATATTCATTAATTACATTGATTGTAAATGTTTGCTAAATTACCCGCTATAGCTTCGTGTACATGTTGCTGAAGTAACTCGCGTAAGACAAAAGGTAAGAGCCACTGCATAAATACATGGCAGTTGTGGCTTTTCATGCCTGAAAATTTTTGTTCCTGCTCAACACACCTTGAGAAATTTTAAACATACCCATATGGAAATTTTATGGAAGATTTTTCTCAATCAAACAGTGCTCTCTTCGGTGCATCTGTTAGTCGGAAGCTAGGTACTGGTAATTTTCCATCCCTTGTAATATGTAACTCGTTCCTGGCACAAATGTCTGCCAAGTCACGTATAGACTTAACATTGTCTTTCGTTTTACCCTGCACATTGAGAAGCGTATGCATGATATTGTCAAAAAAAAATTTCTCGATGTGCATCACATCAAGATTGTGTCGAACTAATTGATCTTTCCAGTATGAGAGCTCCTAGAAAATGCTCTGTTTATGCCAATTGTGACTTTCCGAATATCCATCGGGCATGCTTGCTCTACTATGCCAGTTTCCGCCACGCCTTACGGTTTCTTGAGCACCATATTACTCAATTTGCTGCAAGACAGCATCACCACTCATATACACTGGGGCAGAAAGCTTCACAATCTTGTTCTTCGTAAACAATTTCTTGTTCCTCTTGTAAAGATGGTACATTGGAAGAAATCGATGATGACAATCAAACCAGCAAGGTTTACAACCGTGCTTAAGTTGAATTGCGCCGGATTGATGTACACAGTAAAGACATGATAACCTGCTATGAGTTTTCCACCCATATAGCATACTGTATGCAAGAATGTCATTGATGGTCCACATAAGGACCACACACATCTTAAAATTACTTTGTTGTGATTGGTCAAACGTACGAACTCATGCATACCATAACTGTTGCAACTCATGGATCAGAGGTCGAAGTAAAATGTTTAACAATTTCTTTGGATGCTTAGGGTCGGGCACTAAAATGCTCATGAACAAAAAATCCCTCTACATGCACATTTCTCGTGGGAGATTGTATGGCATCAAGATGACAGGCCATAACGAGTAGTTTCTACCGGACATACCGAATGGACTAAATCCATCTATACACAAGCCAAGATACACATTTCTGCACTCGTTAGCGAAATCAGGTTATACCATTTGAAAGTGTTTCCATGCTTTTGCATCAGACGGATGTGTAATCTCTCCATCTCCAGTTGTATGTTGTACATGCCATCTCATGACATCGCTGCCTTTTCAGAAAGATATAGACGCTTTAGCTTGTCGGTGATTGGCAAGTACCACACCGCTGAAATGGTACACGTGTACATCCACTTGTAGGTTAATATCTTGGTTTCCCAAAAATGTGACACTCCTACAACTTTTCATCATCTTTCCAAAATATTATGCAGTTGTCGATGCATACATCAATCATTTCAGATGGTAACCCAAGACTAGAAACCAATTTCTGAATTGAATAATAAGACTCAGCCGAATTATTATCTGCAGGCAAATACTCTTTAACTAAATCAGCCCATGCATCCATGCAAATCTCAGGTAAGTTGCAATCACCTTTAATTGTCATCATCCTAGATGCCAATGGTAATTTAGACTGGCCTTCTCTACATCCATCATAGATAGGTTGATTCGCAGCGTCTAACATACCATAAAAAATTTTAGCATCTAAATTCGGTTCCTCGTAATTTGGAACATCAGCAAATGTAGCATTTTCACCAAATGCAGATGATGTTTCCAGAAATGCATCTGTAACCATATCATGAAACCTATTTTCTGTTTGATGTTGACGACTACTTCCCCTATTTAAGTTCCTACGACTAGAACTACTACCTTCTTCATTATTAGAACTTTCTCCATGCGAAATCCATAGATAGTATTTGGTGTGAAACTTCTATTAAATAAATGTCTCTTCACGTTATCTATTGAGATATACTTCTCGTTTCGACATTTTCGACAAGGGTATAAGATTTTACCGTTCTCCTGCGCTAGGGGGTTGTTAGTCACCTGATAGATGAATCCGCGCAAACCATCACGGTACTCTTTTGTACTTCACCAGTATATGGATCTCTCTGCTGATACATCCATCCTTGCAAGGGGAAAATTTCATGCTCTGGACCCGACATTTTTTTTGATGTTTTGTTTTTTTTATTTGTCAATTGGTGATTGAGATGGGAGAGTGTGGAGTTGTATATATATAAAAAATTTTGCTACGGATTTGCTTGGAAATTGGAGTTAATTTTTTTGCAAGGAATCTGCGACGATTTTACAAGGAATTTATGAGGAAAATATTCCTCGCAAATGTTTGTTACTCGTGTGGAAAACGTTTATATATAAAATTAGGTACCTCGCAATTCCCTCGAAAATTTGCGACCACTTTGCGAGGAAAATGTGTTCTCTCACTGTTTACTCGCAAATATGTCGTAAATTTGCGAGAGAAATGTTGTCCTCGCAAATAATTCGCAAATTTGCGAGAAAATTGTGACTACAGTTATTTCTCGCAAATTTGCGAGTAAAATATTTTTCCTAGCATTTTACTCGCAAAATCGTCGCAAATTTGTGAGTAATAATGTTCCTCGCAAATTGACTATTTTCTTGTATTGTTAGTGGATAACTATTATTTCACATATTTGTGGACATAAATCTATAATTTTTTTTTATAATTCTTAATTTTTTTGTCAACCACACATTAATCAGAAAATCCCTCCGACATTGGTTGCCCAAATCGGTGGATGAGAATCTACAAAAGAAAAATTAGAAAAAATAATACGGGATCCTCGAGCTAGACAGTCTGCTTGTGTATTCACCGTGCGCGGTATGATAGATAGTGAGAAATCAGGATAGTGTCCACGGAGTCGCTGGAATTCGTTGATGGAGTTGAAGAAAGTCGGCCAATCACTCGGATAGTGCAAGATGTTGAAAAGCTCTAAACAATCCGTCTCAAATGCTTGGCAATCTATTCTTCGATTATGGAGCTCCTCCATTGCCCATAGTATAGCTTCCATCTCTGAGTGCAAAGGTGAGAGGCTTCGACGACAACATTTCGCTCTGACTAATACTATCGAGTTGTCCCTATCTTTGCAAATCCACCCAAGACCGGAAGTGGGGTCCGATAGTTTCCAAGATCCATCTATTCGACATATTAATCCATCAGGTCTTATATCCTCAGTATCGACTTGATCATCAGCCGAGTTTGATGGTACTTGTGCCTCTTCCCAAGCTGCCAAATCACTCTCTGCATTCATTAAAATATCTGCGACTACAACTTGAACACCCTGAAACACCATTTTGTTTCTTGCTTTCCAAATTAGCCATAATATCCAAGGGAACAAATCATAATTTCGACCTTGGTTCCGCATGGGATTCCGCCAGAATAGGTAATCCATATTAGTATACATTGAAGTTGAAGGAAAAACCTCCGGCTTCGCCGGATTACTAAAGGAGTTCCAAATTTGCCTAATCGAATAACATTCAAAGAAAACGTGATTGATGGATTCCTCAGCTTTGCCACAACGTTTACATGTTAAATCACATTGCACCCCTCTATCATTTAAATTCCTTGCCACCGCTAGACTCCCTGTAATGATTTGCCAAAGGAAATGTTGTATTTTGAATGGGCATTTTATTTTCCAAGTAAAAGCTTTCAGGGCCTCTAGGCTTGGGCCCCAACCATCATTATTAATCCGAGTTATGTCCACTGAGTTAAGTAATTTGTACCCCGACCGAACCGTATATTGACCCGATTTTGTGTAATGCCATATCAGACCGTCATAAGAAATCGCCCGACTTGGTTGGATACCCCTAATTAACTCAACATCCTCTTGATCCATAAATTCTTGTAAAATTGGCAAATGCCATTCCCTCGTCGTAGGGTTAATTAAATGCTGAACTTTTAGTCGAGGGTGCCATACGCTCCCCCGGCCTCTTGCAGGTCTTGGTTGTACATCCGGAATCCATGGATCGTGCCATACTGATGTATTAATCCCACAGCCTATCCTTATCATAATCCCTTTTTTAAGCAACGATTGGGCTGAAAAATGCTCTTTCACCCGAACGAAGGCGAATTTGTTTTTTTTTGCGTTCAAGAGATGAACTTTCCTAAAACATCTGCCACGAAAAACGCGAGCAACCAGAGAATCCGGGAACTGTATTAATCGCCACAATTGTTTAGCCAATAAGGCCATGTTAAAATCCTCCAGAGATTTGAAACCTAAGCCTCCATTCTCTTTTGGAATACAAACTTTGTCCCATGCAACCCAATGGAGACCGCGGTTACATCCATCGGAGCTCCACCAAAACTTAGAAATCGCACTAGTTAACTTTGAAATTAAGTCTTTGGGAAGCTTAAAACATGACATGACATAATTGGGTAGCGCTAGAGCAACTGATTTTATCAGAATTTCTTTGCCCCCTTTTGATATAAATTTGGATGACCATCCATTTACTCGCTCACCGATTCGTTCCCTTATAAAGTTAAAGGTTTGGCTTTTAGGACCGCCCAAACTTTCTGGGATACCTAGGTAATTACCCATTCCTCCTTCCTTTGAGATGCCCAATTGTACCTTCATCGCAACTTTATTCTGCTCCGAGACATTCTTACCAAACAAGACTGATGATTTATCAAAATTTATTACTTGTCCCGATGCAGTCCCATATTCATGTAAAACATCCAGAATGGCTTGACACTGAGAAGCCTCTGTTTTGCAAAAGAAAAGACTATCGTCCGCAAAAAGCAAGTGAGAAATCGTTGGACTTTGATGTGCGATCTTAATCCCCACTAAAGCATTATCCATTTCTTTCCGTTTAATGTTAGCAATCAAAACCTCCGTGCATAAGATGAACAAATACGGGGTATCTTAGACCTCTATGTGGAACAATGTTCCCTGTCGGATGACCATTGAAAAGAACTTTATAAGATACCGACTGAACACACGACATTAGCCAGGAGACCCACTTTTGTCCAAAACCCATTTTCTTCATAACTGCTTCCAAAAAAGACCATTCAACACGATCATAGGCCTTACTCACATCTGTCTTAATGGCCATAAATTCATATCGGCAATTTTGGTTAGTACGTAATCCGTGAAACATCTCCTGAGCAATCAAGATGTTGTCCGTAATTAGTCTTCCGGACACGAAAGCTGATTGTGTCTCTGAGATGACTGACGGGAGAAACCTTCTTAACCTTAGACACAAAATTTTTGATATGATCTTATAGCTCACATTGCATAAACTAATTGGTCTAAGCTCTGACATCCTCTTAGGTTGATCCATCTTTGGTATTAAGCAAATGTTTGTTTCATTTAGCCGTGGATCAAACTTTCCAGATCTAAAGAATTCTTTTACCAAACTAACAAAGTCCTCCGTAAGAACCCCCCCCCCCCCCNAAAAACAAAGCCGTCATCCCATCAGGTCCAGGGGCTTTTTCAGGATGCATGGCAAAAAGTGTTGTCCTTACTTCCTTTTCCGATATATCCCTTATCAATGATTTGTTCATCCTATCCGTAATAACCGGTGTCACATTCTCAAGAACTCGAGAAAAACTCTCTGTCACAGACGGTGTGAAAAGATCTTGGAAATACGATATCGCTATATTTTCCATCTTTTCTGGTGATTCCTCCCATGATCCCTGTGAGTCAAAAAGTCCTGAAATACGATTGCGTGCCCGCCTTTGTTTTGTTGAAGCATGGAAGAATTTTGTGTTCCTGTCCCCTTCTTTTAACCATAGGTTCCTACTTTTCTGTTTCCAATAAATTTCCTCTTCTTTATAAGCTTCTTGAAGCTTTTTCTTAATAGCGATAATTATATCCTGTGATACCGAATCATCATTTTGAGCTTCTTCTAACTTGGCCTTCAAAACCTCTATATTCTCCTTCTCTGGTGGTATATTATTTCCACCATGAGATTGAATTTCTACAGTTTCTTATTTTTTCCACAAAAACTGGCTCCCTAAAATTCCTTGTACGTTGCCAACCCGTTGCAATGGCCTCTGCGAAGCCGTCTTTCCCTATCCATCTTTTATCGAATAGGAAATTTATGTAATACTTTTCCTCTTTATAATGAAATTTTAATAATATCGGACGATGATCAGATCCTATCCTCGCCAGATATTCCACTTTGGAATGTCCAAAAACATTATGCCAGTCCTCATTTCCTACCGCTCTATCCAATTTACACCGGACGTTTTGTTTATTCCGTGTACCTTTCCAAGAGAGCTGGTCCGCGGCACATGGGAACTCTGTCATTCCGCAATGACTTAACATGTGATTGAAAGGGACAAAAGAGGCCGCAGCTCGCATTTGCCCTCCCTTCTTTTCGTGATTACCAGTTAATTCATTTAAATCCCCTATAATCAACCAAGGTTTCGACCTTTGCATTCCTATTTCCATTAATTTGTCTCATACTTTATACCGATACGCAGAAACAGGTTCACCATATACAAATGAAATAGAAACTTTAATACCATGTAACGAAGCGTTAACATCAATAATGTTAACATCAATAATGCGGTGACTAGAAAACAAAATATCTAGTTTTATTTCATTATTGTAGAAAACAGCAAATCCACCACTTGATCCTATCGGATCTACCATGTACAAATTATTAAATCCAAAACTTAATTGAAATTTTTTTAAATTAAACGAACATTTTTTAGTTTCCGAAAGGAATACAATATCCGGCCTAAATTTAAACCAAAGGTCCCTTAGAGTATCCGATGTCAAGTCACTTCTCAAGCCTTGACAATTCCAACTAAGAATTTTCATGGATGCGCCGGTAGATTCAGGGGAGCCACCATTTCTTATTTTATAATCTTGGATGACACCATGACCTTAGTGCCTCCCTTAGTCTCCATGACTACCTTCTGCATTCCTGTTTCATTCAAGATTGAGGAAATCGCCGTCACAATTGTATTGCCCGTACGGACCAAACTCTCAGAAGGAACAAAAACCATCTCCTTGGGATTAAGTTCCTCATCCAGCAAGACCTCCGTATCCAAACGCTCCACATTATCAAATGAAACCATTTCAAGCCCAGCAACCTCTGTCGTGAATCCACCGTGATAGTCCTTTCCAAAACCCTTTAGCCTCATCGAATTTCTCTCCTAAACTAAACTCCTTTAACTGTGTCGTATTTGTGCAGCCATAAAACCCATACATCTCAGGCGAATTGTCCTCTGCCGAGAGCCATTGCTTACCCGGCAGTCCCATGACCCCAAGGATAAAAGCCTTCTGCCTCCACACGAACCTGTGGATAAGCCAATCGTCCATAAACTCTCGGAGGTTTGAGCCCAATGTAGCCTCACTCAACACCTCTCGCAGACAAACCTCCTGCTCCATTATATCTCTCCAATCGAATCCAAGAGGCAAATGAAAGTACTGAGCCAGAACCCGTTGACCCCAGGCACAGAAAAGAGACCCATCGTTCCTGAGAGTGTTTGAGAGAATCTCGATCCAATGAATAACAAAATCGATGATTCCACAGAGAATCCTATGAATCGATTCTACTAGAACACAGATCGATCCCTGCAAAACCCAGAAGCTGAAGCCATTACTCCTTATTTCCTTCCCTGATCTAACGAAGATCAATGTCCAAATCTTCGTCAGTAATCTTCCTCACTGACCTCCTCCGATGATTGCCAAAAAGAACTCACAGAGAGTAACGAGAAGACTTGTCCCGTGTCTATATTAGATTGGGACTTCTCACAATTAAGGTCCAGATCCGATGCCAAATCTTGCTCCCAACAACCCTTTTGAATATCCTGCTGAGTATAACCTTCGATCTGAATCGTATCTTCCCAATCATTCCCGTGATTCACGCAAAGCCGAACCATAACCTTCGATCCCCACAATCCAAACCGCACCAAGCACAGTAACCACCGATGGTCGAAAACCTAGGGTGAGCCGCCGCCATCGCTTATCATTTCGTTCATCCCTCATAATTCTTAATTTAAATCACTAGAAAAATATGATATATAGAAACATGTAGAGAGAAAACTAAAATTCTCAAAAACTTCCAATTTTTATTGAAACAACATTAATACAATAATTAGAGGAATGCCTAAGGCTGATTGAGAATAACAGTACAAGAAAGCATGCAGTTGATATTCTTTTCTTCTAAAGCTCTGAAGCATCTCAACCTACAAATTTATCAATTTGTGGCCCATGAAGAACACACAGTTGGAGTTGCTTCAACATTCATTCATTACTAAACTCCTCTTTTACACAAATACTAACCCCTAAGTTCTGCTGTTCAAACTCTTGTTGTTCCACAAAATCATCTTTAGGGAACAAAGTAGAGACAAGTAGTGGACAATGGGATAATTGCAGATGTGAGGTAAATATTAACAGTTTTTCCTCATACTTGTTTCTAGCCGTGACTTCAAGTGCAGTGAAAAAATTTTCCTCGCAATCTACCAACTTATCAAGTAGACCAAAAACTTTATTGATCTTATACTCGGTGCAAATCTGTCGGATAGATCTCAGCCCTCGCCTTACATCATGAGACAATGAATGTGTTGAGTCAAGAGAAACAACAGCTAAAAATGGCCAATAAGTTATTTCACTCTTAAAGAGATGTAACACATCAATTGGTTCTCAACTTCTAACTATGTTGGAGGAGCTTGGAAGGATCTACATCAACTACTCTTGAAAATTGACGGTTTCCTTTCATAATATTGACAGTAACATGAAAATGGATAGCAAAGCCAATTACTCACTCTTGGAGTTGCATGATCAAGGTTTTCATTTGTCCTTTCAAGTTCTGTTTTCTCAATTTCAGAGAAATCAAATAGCCAATAAGTTTCAAATTCACAGACCCTTCACCTACATGGAATACGAAAAGAGAAACAACAAAAGAATCAATACTGTACGAACTAAAATATTTCTAGATGTGAAGAAAGGTATAATGCTATAAAACGCGTTTAAATGAATGAACATTAAACCCTAAAGTAAAAGGAAAAAGGGAGCACTTTGGTAAACCATAAAACACACTTGGGTGAGTGGATATGAAACTCTAAAATAACAGGAAAATGAGAAATTAACCCATAGAGAAAATGAGAAGGAAACCATTGGAGAAAGGATAAAACAAAATTAGATAAGTCAACAAACATAGCTCATATATTATCTTTCAAGACAAGAATACGCTGCCATAAGGTTTCAAGACATTTGATAAAACTTAGCAACCTTCATGAAATACCGTAGGCAGAAATTCAGTAGACAATGAACATACCTACACCAAGAGTTCCAACCAAAATACATATAATATTCGCATCATTAGCTTTCTCCACCAAGTAATATATGCATAACATTGCATTGAATGAGTAGGGATGTAAATAACAGAAAAAAATGAAAAAAAATTGAACGGGTTGAAAAATCTAATGTTGTGTGACTATACCGTCATTCAAAAATTCTTCTCGATTTAGTAAATTCTGTCACTAATGAACCTTCTTCAGCGTCATATCTGACTAAGATTAACAAACAAAACACTCCAAAAATATAGTTAGAAACTTATAACAAACAAAAGAAAGTTTTCGCATGTATTGTAATCCGTAAAGAATCTGCAAACAAAACAAAGAATGAGAAAAACAAAATAATCCTCTTATCATTCTTCCATCATAAACTAGCTTTGCATACCAAAATAGGCTTATTGCTCTTAGACACATAATCCAGCAAATGCTTTAGACAACTCGAAACATTTATTGAAACTTCCCCGAAAACAAAGAATGTTGGACGAACTGATGTCCTGCAAAAAAAAACATAAAACCTCACACAATTAAGAAACTTTCCAACAAGGGTAATTGAAAACAAATTAAGAACATAGGTTTATATATCTTACGGAATAAGACAAGTTTTTCTGTAATGAACAACATACTAAGCATGAATATGCAAAGCTCTATCTTCATCAACACAGCAACTACCACAAGTTGTGTCGGCCAGAACATAGAACTTAATAGTAGTTGAAACATTCTATAATAGTAGTTGTATATATCAATAATTGACAATTGTCTAAAAAGAACAAATAATTCTTTTAAATTGACATGCTTCTAAACTTTTTTTATTTTTCCTTTCGCATATAATCTATCAAATACAATATTTTTTGAACTTTTCCGTTATTTTTACTTTTTTCAATTTTAAAGTTTTTCCGTGAATAAAAAAGTGTAATTTATTGAAATTATTAAACTTTTCGAAAAAATTGGCCTAGAATATATATGATTTTTACTTTTATTATACATTTCATATTTACTTTATCTAATATAAAATTTTGTCATTTTTAAAGTAAAAGCGTAATATTATATATCTTATTTACTTAATATTTTTAACTTTATAATTTATAATAATATTACAAAAGGTGAGTTTCGTATTCTACATGATCAAGATGTGTCCTTTTTATTTCGGTTGCAACTTTTCCATCCAACGGATGAATCTTTTAGGCAATAATGATATCAATCCTAAAAAAATATACGAATGACTGTGTTTACCTACCGAATCGTCTATAACTTTTGAGTTTACTAGATGTCGCATCTTTTGATATTGACGTCTATTCAACTATATATATATATATATATTATGTGCAATATCTCTTCTTTGACTTCCATTTGTGCCCACTGCAAAATAATCTCATTTCTTCATTTATTATTATTATTATTTGCATTATAGATTCTCTCATTTTAAACCTCTTTATTTTTTTATAGAAACAAGAGAATGACTTAAAATTGATTCTTATATTTTTGCAGGTTTGTCAATAATCTCTTATGTGTATAGTTCTCACGACTAATAGTTAAACTAAAGAGAGTCATTATTTTTCAAGATTTATTTTTCATGATTCAAATTTTAAAATATTTGTTGTTATTTATTTTTATCTTTCATTAGTTGATATATAATTAATCTAATGTCTACTAAGAACTATTTTTTCTTTTACATAGATAAAATTGGACTTAGGGAAAAGACATTTTTAATTCTTTATGACTTTATCTTCCTTTTCATCAGTACATGTAGAACTTTAGTTTTGATTAAGGTTTCAGTTAAATAAATTAATGTTACAGTGTGAAAAGAGGTTATTTCTTAGTTCTTTTAAAATGCTTAGGAGAAATCTCGCGTCCATGAAAACAATAAATCATCTGTATTTTTTGTCAGAAAAGATAATAGACTTGAAATAATGATATTAAATCATGATGATCAAGGCTTGAAATATGTTCGTCACAATATCCATTCTTGAATTTATGTTATTAATAAACTATTTAAAACGTTAATACCGTAAGTTTAGATAACCGAATTTAGTTAAAAATGTTTCCTTTCGTATTTTGCCAAAAATGCCAATTTTTGAATTATCAAATCAATAATAAAAGTATACAAAACACCTTTTTTATTATAAATTAAAAGGATTACTATATTTTTTAATTTGTATGTGAAAAATGCCTAAGAACTAACGGGTAAGCGAAAAAAGTTAATGAAATTTATGTTTTCACATTTATAAATGCTAACGATTAAGGTGTTTTATTGAAGTCGTGAGTACATATATTTTATGTTTTAGTAAAAAAAAAATTTTGATGAAACAATTTACCAAGAAAAGATTTAATTAACAATATTTTAAAAGGAATAAGATCTTTAAAACTTTTATTAACTTCTCGCATGCGTGGGCAAAACATTAATTTCTAAAAAGGAACATCCAAAAACAACACAACATACTTTGGTGATAATGTAAATTGATCAATACAAATGAGGTTTGACTAGTCAGTCTCGAAGAAATCATTAAGAAACAGCCAATCATCTAATTGACCTTTTACAAACCAAACCATATTCAAAATGAGTTCTAAGAAAAGAGTGAAACAAAAGGACATATGATCAAACATGGATCAAATTATCAGACTTTAGCATGAAGGCCAGTCTTAGCTCCTCGAACGAGTACTCAACAACAACCTCAGCCTTCTCAGAAAACAACAATCTTGCATCATTGGTGGTGTTGAGTGGTGTTGGTGCGGTTTGCATCGGGACAGAGATTGTTGCTGGTGTCGATGGGATTGGAATCATTGCACCAACACTATTTGGTGTTTGCATCATCTTCATCTTCGCTATCATCTTCTCTTCTTCCGAATTCGTAATGTTCATGTTGTTGTTGTTCTTCACCGGAGTTGCATATGATGAGATCTCATTCACTGCGTTGCTTTTCGGAATTTGTTGTGTTGATATGTTCGCCTTTGATGCAACTACTGTTGTCGAAATCGGTGTGAACGGTTTGCGAACCAATGGAGATTGCAACTGTTCACAAGCATTATTTATTGACTGCTTTCTTGTGGGAAGTCCTGCAATATCAAGCCCTCTTCTTCCTGTAGCAAGAAAGAAGATTCACTCATTAATGCTCTTGAGGAATCTGCTCTCAACACTTTGTGTTGTATGACTTAAAATAATTTACCAGTTGATAAAGCTCCATCAATCTGGCGTTGATCTGCTTTCTTGTTATGTTTAGGAGTCTGATGCATTCCTGCTCCTAAGGAGAGCCTTCGGTTAGTTGCACCACCTGTTGACATTCTTGGAGCCTTTTTACCACCAAGGGGTTTCGATGGGCTCGGTTTTGACCCGTAAAGTGCCTCTTGTTCTGCTATGAGCTGTCCTTGGAGCTTCTTCTGATCCTTTAATATGTAGAAAAAAGGTTAGAAAAGATTCTGTTGGAAACAAAAAATAAAAGAAGAAGACTTTGTATGTACCCGTTGACGACGGTGTTCTTCCTCTCTTTCCTGCCTGAGTAAGTTATACTCCTCAAGCATAGAAAGTAGACGGATCTAGAAACACAAAAACAGAGTTTCAAATGGTCAACAATGAGATAATCAATAATAGTCAGCTGAAACCAATGGAGAAATCATACACCATCATAGAGAAATTCAATCCCCTTCTCTTGTTCCCAAACTATTGTCTTCGAGGCCAGTGCTTCAACCATTCCTGAATGAATAAACATGAACAAGTATCTTCATAATCTATCTAGTACATTATTGATAACAAAGAGTATTTTACCTGGAAGCTTGTTAACAAGACTGCGAGCTTTCTCAGCACGCTTGAGAGTAAGATGAGCTCCTCGTCCAGCGTTGTATCGGTTATCGTCCTGTCGAGTGAAAAAAATATATTAAAAAAATGTAACCAAGTTTGTGACTTTAAATAGGTTTCTGTGATTCTGACTCTAACCCTGTTGTATTCTTCAAGCCAACTTTCTTCGTCACAGGCAGATAACCATTTTTCGACCTTTTCAAGTATCTCCTTTCTGCTTAAAGCTTCCTCTTTGATCTTGGATATGTGTTGCTCAAGATGCTCCAGGACTAGTGTGGCATCAACAATACCAGATTCTATCGCCACTATAGTCTGATCTATAGCACTGTCAGACACTGGTAACATGTGGGTTTTCCTACATATGTCCTCTAGCTCTGATCTTTTCTTCAGAACAAGTTCTTTCATTTTGCTTGCTTTTACCTCGTCCAATCGAACAACTTCTGCCTCAAACTGTATATGGCAGCGGAAGTCATGTTATTATGGTTTATCAGAAATGGTGATGGAGTTATAGAACAGTCTATCCATGAAAATTCTCCACAGCTTACGTATTTAATGAAGTCTTCAGAGAGACTATTGGCTTCAGTTATTTCATGTTCTGATGCAGCTATATTGCAGGTAATATGCTGATACTCTTGCTGCTCTTCTATGGGAGTATCCATCAAATTCCAGAGCTCCAACATGGTTGTTGCTAAATCTTGAAGCTTCAACAAGTTTTAACAGGCAACTATGAGCAACAACTTCAAACAAAATTTTACATAACTCGTCAACAATATTTTTATCACTTACCCTCTGCATTCTCTGTATCTTAACCTCCCTCAGGTTTTGAACTGAAGCCCCCAATTTCTCGATTGTATGATCACTTAAGCTTCTTGGCCCTTCTGGATCAGTTAATGTGGGATTCACTTGGCTAACAACCTCATTGAAGTCCATCCCAAGTACTGAACAATGGGAGTACAAAGTACAGAGATGCTTCCGAATTGTCTCCACACGATCACTCTGAGGGAAACAAGGCCAGAAAAGGAGTGTAAACAAATGAAAGGACAATCTAATGTTTGGTTAAAAAAGAAGACAAAAATGCAAATTAAACCTTCTCCTTCTGAAGTGATTGGAGCTTGGAGTGTAATTCTTGAAGCTTTCTGACAGACAAGTCAGTGTCATCGATGAGTGGTTTGGAAGGAGCATGTCCCTCCTGACCTTTAATATGATTAGTAATATTGTCTATCTCTTCCAATACAACTAAGAACTGGTTTCTTCTTTCTGTTTTTCTCTTTTGCATCTCTTCCAGTTCAGGAAGAATCGTCCCAAGCTCTTGTTTCAAGCTCCCAACGCTTTGATCAGTCTGACAAAAAATGCACAAAGATGGACTAAGTTTATGCTGCTGAATTTTATTCAAAGTTAGTAATAATGAGTCTCACCTGCCTAATGTGCACAGGACGCTCCCCCATAGCAGAACAGATTGCGGCAAGTTGAGCTTCAGCATCAGCAATTGCTTGCCTAAGCTGAGCTCTACGTCGATTAGCTTGATCAACTTTTCTTCTGTAAACTTCCAAGCATTCACGTTCAAGCTCAAGCAGCATCTTATCTCTATCACTCTCTGTTTCTCCAACTTCATCCCAAATAATCTGATTTTTCAACACACAAAAATAAGATTCCAGAAGATGTGTTGTCCATAAAAATTTGACCAATAATAACCTGGAGTTCGTAAAGGAGGGATCCACAAGTTGTCTCTACTTGAAGAATCGGGTCTTTTTGAATACTTGCCATTTTCGAAATGCTTAAGCCTGTTCAGAGAAAAAAGAAGAACCCTAACCAAAAATAGCAATACTGAAACCGAGAGAAGAAAAACATAGAAACTTGAGATAGGAACCCAACGAATTGATTGGAGAGGAAGAACGAGAGAAAACAACTTGCCTTAAACGGCAGATTTCTCCAAAACTGATTGAAAAGCTTGATCTGTGTGCGAGTAAATTGTATGAAGATCAGATGATTTTTTGAAATGGAAACCTAGATCCAAGTTTCTGTAGAGAGAGAGAAATAGAGCCGTTAAAGTATGGAGAGAGAGAGATTTGAGAGTGATGACGACTAGATTCGGAGACACCTCTCTTCTAATTTGTTCCTTTTCCAACTTTTGAATTTGAAATTCTTCGTGAGGGGTGATAATCCACTGCATCGCACTTTTAGTAGACAAATACTCCTAAACGTTAACATCATTTTACCCGCTTTCAACGGTAGAGATACGTTATTTGTCTTTTCTTTTTTTTTATTGTTATAATTGATCTTGTTTTGATGCCAATATATTAACTGTAAATTAGATTTTGATCCGCACCAAGCGCGGGATTATAGTATATTAGAATTTGTTTCTAAGTAATAATTGTATACAAATGTGTAACTAAAAAAAATTATGCTAGTTTTTTTTTGTCAACCACACTATAATCAAAAAGTCACTCCAGAGCTGGTGACCCAGTTCGGAGGATAAGATTCTACAAAAATATAATCATTATAAAGAATACGAGATCCTCGAGCGAAGCAGCTTGCCCTTGAATTTGCCGTTCGCGGGATGGTAGATAATGAGAAATCTGGCAGGTGTTGGCGAAGATGTTGGAACTCTTGGATATACGTATAGAAAGCTGGCCAACCATCCGGGTCCCAGACAATGTTGAGCAATTCTGTACAATCTGTTTCGAAGTGCTGGCAATCTATTCCTCTGGTAAGGAGTTCTGACATTGCCCACAACAAAGTTTCGACCTCTGCATGCAGAGGTGACATGCTTCGACGGATACATTTGGCCCCAACTAGGACAACTTCGCTGTCGCCGGCTTGACAGATCCAACCAAGTTCAAAAGTCGGATCGGACTGTTTCCATGTGCCATCAATACGACATATTAGGCCAAACGGTCCTATATTTTCTGTGGGGAATCCTTCTTCACCTTGTGGTGGTGTGGTATGTGCCTCTTCCCAGGCTACACAATCAGACTCTACATCCTTAAAATTTTCTGCATGTTCAATTTGAATTCCCTAGAAGACTTTTTTATTCTTTGCTTTCCAAATTAACCATAGAACCCATGGGTAGAGATTACACCCTCGACCTTGACCCCTAAAAGGGTTTCTCCAGAAAAGAAAATCCATATTAGTATAGAGAGAATCAGAAGGGAAACTCTCCGGCTTTGCTGGGTCCCTACAAAAATTCCAAAATCGAGGGACATTCAAAGAAAACATGATTAATAGTCTCCTCAGCTGAACCGCAGCGTTTACATATCGTATCACACCGTACTCCCCTGTTTACTACTGTCGTTGTCACTGCCAGACTCCCCGTGATGAATTGCCAGAGGAAGTGTTGCATTTTCAGGAACAGTTTATTGTCCATGTTTATGCCTTTAAGGCGTCCAGCCCTAGACCCCATCCATAATTGTTAATCCTAGTTATTTTCAACGAATTAAGAATATTTTACCCCGATTTAACCGTGTACTGCCCAGATTTCGTATAGTGTCATACCACACCATCATAGGTCATAGTCTTACTTGGTTGAATACCCCTGATAAGTTCAACATCCTCTGGATCCATAAATTCTTATAGGATTGGTAGATGCCACTCTCTTGTATGAGGATTTATAAGATGTTGTACTTGTAGCCTCGAATGCCAAACACTACCTCGGACCCTTGCCGCTCTTGGATTTACATCCGGAATCCATGGGTCATGCCATATTGATGTATTGATTCCATAACCTATCCTTATCCTAACCCCTTTCCTAAGCAGGTCTTGAGTAGAGAAAATAATTTTCTAACCAAACGAGGGGAAATTTGGTTTTTTTGCATTTAAAGGGTGGACATTTCTGAAGTATTTACCTCGTAGTACCCAAGCAACCAATGATCCCGGAAACTGTATAAGTCACCAATATTGTTTGGCCAGTAGTGCCGTGTTAAAATCTTCCAGTGATCTAAAACCTAGTCCACCATTCTTTTTTGGAATACATAATTTGTCTCATGCAACCCAACGGAGACCGCAGTCACATCCATTGGATCTCCACCAGAATTTGGATATCGCACTGGTTAACTTCGAAGTTAAACCTTGGGGGAGCCTAAAACATGACATGACATAGTTAGGTAACGCAAGTGCAACTGACTTTAACAGAATCTCCTTCCCTCCTTTTGATAGATATTTGGATGACCATCCATTCACCCGTTCTTCTAACCTCTCCTTAACGTAGTTAAAGATCTGACTCTTGGGACCCCCTAAACTCTGAGGGATTCCCAAATAGTTTCTCATACCACCGTATTTTGTGATCCCTAGTTGAAGCTTCACCATGTCTTTAGTTTGTTCAGGGACATCTTTGCCGAACATAACTGACGACTTATCAAAATTTATCACTTGTCCCGATGCAGCCCCATATACCTACAGAACATCCAAGATGGTTTGGCACTGCAATGCGTCCACCTTACAGAAGAAAAGGCTATCATCAACGAAAAGCAGATGCGATATTGCTGGACTCGCCTAGGCAATTCTTATTTTAGTCAAAGCATTCTCCATTTCCTTTCGTTTTATATTTGTTATAAGGGCTTTTGTACATATAATAAAAAGGTACGGTGAAAGAGGGCCCCTTGTCTTAGGCCTCTCTTGGGAATAATGACCTCTGTTGGTCTACCATTGAAGAGGACTTCGTAAGACACCGACTTGAGGCACCACATTAACCAGGATATCTATACTTGTCCAAACCCCAACTTCTGCATAACCGCTTCCAAAAATGACCATTCAATGCGATCATATGCTTTATTCATATCCGTTTTTAAGGCCATGAATTCGGAGCGACAATTTTAATTTGTTCGTAAGCCGTGAAACATCTCTTGGGCAATTAGGATATTATCTGTGATCAGCCTTCCAGACACAAAGGCTGATTGTGTCTCTGATATAACCAATTGTAACAACTTCTTAAGCCGTAGACATAATACTTTTGAGATAATCTTGTATCCCACGTTGCATAAGTTGATTGGCCGAAGTTCCGACATCCTTGTAGGTTGATCCGTCTTTGGGATTATGGTAGTTAATATTATAATATTTTTTAAAATGGTTCATTTAAACATCTTATATTTAAAAGGTTTGGGTAAACAATGTAATACTAAGATTGTGTATGTTTTGATAAATTATGCAATTTAAGACATGGATGATAAATGAAATAATATCAATTGATCGTTTTTGCACAATTTTAAAAAATTGAAATGGAAGTACTGTAAATGTGTGTCTATAGACCAATTTTTTGAAATTATATTAATATTGCTAGTTTTTGAAAATTTTAGTTGAAAATCAATTGAGAACTGAAACACTAAATGATTCAGTTTTAATTTAGTTGTAATCCAAAAAATCAAACCAAACGATACAAAAGTTCTTATGTTTAACTTAATTCAAACTAGTTTTGAACCCAAAAAAAATTAATTAGTTACAATTATGTTCAATATTAATCCGAAAAATCAAAATCAAACAAATTTAGTTCAAACCATTTTTGAACCTAAAAATTAGTTACAATTATGTTCGATTTCTTAAAATTTGACATATCTAAAATTTGATAAAAAAATGTTTTGTAAGTAAACATGTGAAGTCTATTTTATACTGTAAGTTTATTGCTCCTCAAAACTCTCACAATCGTTGTGGGATAAAACAATACACTACTTTAATTGTGCTTAAAAGAGTAACAATTTGAATATTTTAATTTTTATGAATTTTTCATTTTTATTGAAATATTCAAACCAAATCTTTTATAATATATTCAAAATAATGGTAAAAAAATGCAATGTCTTCTGTTTTAATCTTATTCAGTGCCCTCACTAATGATAAAAACTCAACCCTAAACCCTAAATCCTAATCCTTTAACTCACACTCCCAACCCTAAACACAAAAATCTTAAAAAATTACACAATACAATATTTTTGACATTTTAATTACACAATACAATATAAATTATATCTATATAGTTATTCGATATATAATCTTTTTACTTTTGGTATCAAGATTAAATAAAAAGGCAATGCTGTCTTTTCTAATTTCATTCCCTCCTAAATGATAAACCCTAAAAAACTAAAACCTAAACCCTAAATAGTTAACCCTAACACATAAAGTCTAAACTCTTAATACAACCCTAAACCAATTTTATTTGGTTCGATTTAATTGAAAGAACGTATATTTTGAATCTTTACAGTTAATCAATGATAAATCTCTACAATTGATAAATTAAGTTCGCTGGTCAAATCTCCCTAAAAACCTTTTAAGGACGCTACTTCTGATTTTTCGCATTCATTATCAAAATGAAAGGTTTTTATTTTTTTTTAACTTTTTGTAAAATTTAATTGAAAATCGATTGAGAACACTAAATAGTTCGATTCGGTTTAGTTATAATCCGAAAAAAACCAAAGGTAAATAATACAAAAATTCTTATGTTTTAACTCAATCCAAACTATTTTGAACTTAAAAAGTTTAATTACTATTCTGTTCAATTTTTAAAACCAAACATATCTGAAATATAGCAAAAGATGCTTTCTTAGTGAACATGTGAAATTTATTTTATACCGAAAGTTTATGCTTTTCAAAAATCTCACATTCAATGTGGGACAAATCAATATACCACTTTAGATCATCTCCAAAAGGACCCTCAAAACCTCAAATTAGAGGGTTTTTTTCTCCAAAAGAGCCTTCAAAACCTTAAATTTGAGGTTTTAAATAGTGAAACGTCAAATTTGAGGTTTCACTATTCAAAACCTCAAAATACTATTCACTTTTCTCTTTGGTCCTTATAATTATACATCTCTCTTAAAAGTCTACTAGTATTTATTTATTTATCATTTTTTGCCGTTATATAATTTTCTATCATAACATCAACTTTAATATATCTTTATAAATTTTATTATTACATAAAATTAAACAAAAATATTTAATGTTTGTTGTTATATAATGTTATATAACGTTTGTTGTTAACATTGTGTGTAATATTTTTGTAAGTTTTTATTTACTTATGAAAGTTTAGTGATAATAACTAAATATTATATTAGTTGAGGACTATAATGCAAAATATAAATAGTTTTAAAGATAAATTTGAGGTTTCTTTTTGGAGCATTTGACCCTCAAAACCTTATTTTGAGGATTTGTCACCCTCAAAATGAGGTTCCCTTTTGGAGATGCTCTTAGGGACTTTTGATGTATTATGCATATTGAAATTTATGCATATTGGACTTATGTTATTGGTTTGAAAAAAGTAACAATTTAATTTTTCTATTTTTTTGCGAAACTTTGAAAATATTGTGAAATATTTTTTCTAATCCAAATCTTTCAAACCGAAATATTTTAAAATTTTTTATCTTTTTTACTTTTACAGAATTTAAATGAAACGAGACATTAAACCATTCGATTTGATTTTGGTTCATTTTTAATTCAAAAAATCAAAAATAAAGATAACAAAAATGCCCATTGAAAATTCAACATTTTCTCTAGCAAGTTGTGACTGGAACTTTGGCGGTGACGACTCAGTTGATTGGGCGAGG
>OVAN01002557.1:0-32903 GCA_900406275.1 Anastatica hierochuntica
CCAATCATCAATTCCTGAGTAATTGCCTGAATGAAACATGCATCAGCAGTAGTCGTGGTTCGGAAGAAGAACGGCAAGTGGAGAGTCTGTATAGACTTCAAGGATCTAAATAAGTCCTGCCCTAAAGATCCTTTTCCCCTACCTCACATAGACAAGATGGTGGATGCTACGGCTGGACACCAACTCATGAGTTTCATGGATGCCTTCTCCGGGTAAAACCAGATACTAATGCATCCAGACGACCAAGAGAAGACTTATTTTATGACATCTCGAGGAATATACTGCTACAAGGTGATGCCCTTTGGGCTGAAGAACGCGGGATCTACTTATCAAAGGCTGGTCAACATGATGTTTGCGGATCAAATTGGCCAAACCATGGAAGTATACATAGACGACATGTTGGTCAAGTCCCTAGAAGCAGAAGACCATATAGCCTACCTGCAACAAACGTTCTCCACCTTGAGGAAATACCACATGAAACTCAATCCTTCTAAGTGCTCCTTTGGAGTCAGCTCAGGAAAGTTTATGGGGTACATAGTTACTTACAGGGGAATTGAGGCAAACCCCAAACAAATAAGAGCAATTCAGGCGATCTCATCTCCTAAAGCCCCACGAGATGTCCAAAAACTCACAGGAAGGATGGCAGCCTTAAGTAGGTTCAAATCTAGGCTATCCGACAAGTCACATGCATTCTTCGAAGCCCTCAAATTCACAGAGAAATTCGTGTGGGGCCCAGAGGCAGAAGATGCTCTGACCAAGCTCAAAGAATATTTAACAACACCACCTCTTCTCGTAAAACCTCAAGAGGGAGAGCCACTACTTCTATACCTAGCAGTCTCGGAGCATGCCGTGAGTGCCGTCCTGGTTAGAGAAGAGGGAAACAAACAGCATCCAGTGTTGTTATGGTGATTTTTGGGATGTTCTTTAAGGACTACGAAAGCTGAAGATATCGAGAATGTTTGAGGAAGAAGATAAGCGATGGGGATGAAGATGAAGGTGATGATCGGGTTTACTCAGGTGTTTTACCAAATAAGATTGAAGGGAAAGATTGTTATTGCTTCAAGTGTTTGCCTAGGGTTCGAATGAATCCTTAGAACCTTTTAGGCTACATATTTATACATGTTTCTTTGATGATTATCCTTATAACATCCAGGTTTATCATCATTATCAACAAATTATTAGTAATTATCTAACAACTGCGCATCATTATCTACTTTATTAAGTAATACATGAAATAGCTGGGAGTAGGCGGTTGACTTCCGGCTTCCGGGTTCCCATGTCTTCCAGCTTCCAGCCTCCGGACATTCTCCTGGCCTTGGGTTATTCTGTTGTACTCCATCTAGGTCCGAGGGATTCCTCCAGCCTAAATTACTCCCAACAGTTTGCCCCTTATTGTACAGGTTCGATCCGAAGCTGTGGAATAATATGTCTTCCATGTGGTTTGAGCTGGAAACCGCTTACGAGATATGCCTCTAGCCGTGTCTTCTTAGCCTCTCACGTATTTGCTGACTTTTGGCCTGGGTGACACTTGGTCATGGGCGTCTGACTGCCTGATGCTTCGGCCGGCTTGCAGCGTCCAGGGTCGATGCGCAGCGTTTTGATTCCCGCGTAACCCCAGATTTTTCGGGGACTGTTGCTCTTTTCACGCGATCTGGGCCGTCAATTGGGATTTATCTAGGCCGTCGATGCTTGATTTGAAAGAGAACAGATCTTTGCCGTTACTTTTCTCCGGGATTCGTGTCGTTTAGCTAACGGGATTGGCCTAATCTTTTGGCCTTCCTTTTCTTTTAGAAGCTGAATTCATTTATTACTTCTTCTCCTTTGCGATTGCTTTTGCTTTCAAGATTTTCTCTCGCATTTCAGCTTTCAGGTTAGGCTTCTATTCCTTTCTTTTTCTTGAATCTTGGTGGGTAGCTTTTTAGGATCTTTAGGTTTTTCCTTTGCCCTGTTCAAACCCTAGATTCTTTGATTAGGACCCTTGCGAACTTGACCATGAACAGCTTTGATAGTGAATCAGCCTCGATTACGTCTGCCTCTTCGGTGGGGGCTAGGGTTAGAAGGAGGAGTTTGATTAAGAATAGCCCGACCCCCGAAACCATCGGATCCTCCGACGACATGGAGATCCTCGAGTCGGGTCCTTCTCCTCTTTAATCTGCCCCGACTCTTGATTTGCTGAAGGTGGGTCCCTTTTCAACTGTCACCCCCGACATCCTTTCGGACTGGAAGGAGCAGTTCGGGATAAAGAAGGATGTTCGTCTGAGAATCCCGAAGGAGGAAGAGAGGGCATCTGAGTGCCCCGGCGACGAAATAGCCATGTACGAGGGCTATTTCGAGATCGGCACCGGAGGCACGATACCGTCCCTTATGATGAAGGTTGCAAATTATTTTGATATCTTCCCCTCTCAGCTGAATCCTCCCTCTTGGAGGATCTTGACAGCTATCGAGGTGCTTAGTGACCTCCGGGGGCTGGATATCGGTCTTAATGAGCTCCTCTACTCCTACTATCTCCCTCCTCTACACCCGGGTGATGGGAGTTACTACATCCGGCCTAGGGCTGGTTCTCCCCTTGTCATCGAGTTGCCGAAGGAGGACAGAAAGGGGGCCACCTTTGCGAAGACTTGGGCCCAGAGATTTGTCTTCATGAGAGTCTGGGCTACCTCCGACTTCCTCACTTTCTGGAAACTTTCTGGTAGGTCTAGGGTGTCTTCGTTTTGGTTGTCTCCTGCCTCATTGTTAACTCTTGTTTTCTATTTTGCAGAGACTTCGGTGGACAAGGTCGAGGAGGGCAGAGAAGGAGCTGAGAGGGTGCTAGAGATCCCAGCTAAAGAAAGGAGTATCCCGTTCTTGCTAAGTGAAGAAAACATAAGTCGGAGCAGTGTTAGAGGTATGGCTCTGGACTCTTTTCTCCAGCCTTCTTGCCTATGCCCCACTAATTTGATGCTTTTGTAGGAGACATGTCAGGTTCTGGTAGTAAGGCGCTGGAGGAGTTTAAGAGAGCCCAGGCAGCTCGGAGGGTCAAGCTGGAGTCTGGGAGCAAGACTCCTGAGGTAACCGTGATCTCTAACTCTCCATCAACGGGGGTTAAGAGAAAAGGAGTCCAGAAGGCTCCTTCTTCCAGCAAAAAGATGAAGGGAGTCTCCACCATGCCTTCGTCCTCCTCCGGCCCCAGCCTTCTCAGTGATGCCTTAGAGAATCTCCAGACCTCGGTGTTCCCTTCTGTTACTTCCGGCTTCACCGGATCATCTTCAAAGGGGGTACTTGACCATGCCCAGCAAGAGCTTCTCCAGGTAAGTAGTTCCCTTTCCTTTTTGTTCTGCTTCTCTTCTGCTTCCTGTCTGATTGACCTTCGTGATATGACAGCGGCCGCTCTTCTCTTCCATGCCAAAGACATCATCGCCTCCGAGGTGACTGCCGCCGGTAAGGTGATGGTGGAGGAATACCTGACCAAGCTGAAGGCAGAGAAGGAGAGGTCGGCCGCTTTGGACAAGGAGCTGAAGGAGCTCAAAAAGCTGGTCCGGGGGCTGGAGTCGGAAAAGGAGAGGGAGGCTGAGAAGGTGGTGAGCCTAATCGAGGAGAAGGCTAAGCTGGAGGGGGAGCTGACGGTTCTGGATGCCCGTGTGGAGGCCTTCACGGAGGAGATGTCGATGGCTGTGAATGGGGCTAAGATCGTGGGTCGCTGGGAGATGGCCAGGGACTACATCCGAGGGGACGCCAAATCTTGGGACCTCCAGGCTGAGTTTGAGAACTACAAATTGGTCATGGTGGCGGAGGCTGAAGAACAAGGCCTCGAGGCCCCAACCTTTGAGAATGAGCCTGAGATCCCCCAGCCCAAGACCTCCGACTCTCCAGCTGGCCCGTCCGACAATGTTGAGAAGGATCCTACTCCAGACCCTCCGGCCGCATGACTATCTTCCCAAGAACCAAGATTCTCATCCCCTTGTGGGATTCTTTAATTTGCTTTTGAAAACTCCTTTTTTGTGCCCCTGTGTGGGCCTTTTATGCCCCTTTGTGGGCTTGTAGAACTTTTAATGGCCGAAGTGGCCTTAACTCTTGATCTGGCCTTCATGGCCTTGGTTTGCGATGCCTCTAGGGGCTTTTTATTTTGAACTCTTTATAGGCCCTTGTGGCCTTTTAATGCATGTGGTGATTTCCTTTAATCCCTTTTTGCCTTTATGCTTTCATGAGTTCCTGAGTAGGATTCGGAAACTGCATCTATCAAGTTATTTTGATAGGGCTTTGCCTTTATCGTCTGGGCCATTTGATTTGTTGGCCTTCGCTCTATGACTCTAGCTCCCAGCCTCTAGCTTCCGACTTCTGGTTTTCAGCCTCTGGCTCTTAGCCTCTAGCTTTTCGGGCTTTGGCTTCCGGCTTCTGGTTTCCAGCCTTTGGCTTCGTCCCAGCTATTCCCACTATTAGACCTATGGGCTCTCGGCCTCTTGTATTGGTCGTGATTGGGAGAGCTTTGAGCCTTCTGGTGGGATAACCATGTTATCTATTTTTTTTTTTTTTGGGAACGCTGCTTCTTGCCCTTGGGCAATGTTTTGGTTCCTTTTGAATGCCTCTTTTTGGGGGTAGCTATGGGATTTTGGAATCCGACTACCCGGAGGTTGCTTGCTAGCCTTTTGTTACCCGGAGGTATTCGTCTGTTTGGCGTTCTGCTACCCGGAGGTAGGCGTTAGTTTTTGGCTCTCTGTCACCCGGAGGTAACCTCTCGCCCGCTGCACTCTGCTTCCTGTAGTGAAGCCGCTCTCAGCGTTTTTAGTTTTGCTGGTATGGATCTTCTTTTTGAAGGAACCAAATGCCAGACTTTCTTCTACTTCCCACGTCTGGTGAAGCAGGTATATTGTTTCCAGCCCAGCACTCTGCTATACCGGTTTAGCCACTCTCTGAGAAGCTGGAGTGGGTAGTGTTTCAGACTTTTTGCTTTCTTTCGGGTTTATGCCCTTATTCAAGCATGGTCTTTCTGCCTTATTTGTGGAAGGGTATGTTGTTAGTATTATCCCTTTGTTGGGGAATAATTATTCAACTTATTTGCCCCTTGCCAGAGTTGATCTTGTTTTCGGAAAAACAATTATTTTATTGATGGGCGTTCGTCCGGAGACTTCGCGTAATTACATAAAAAGTAAAAATCGAAAAGAAATAGCAGAAATCCAAAGCTAGGAACGCATCTGGGATTCGGTCTTCTGGGCTGGAGTCATTTTAGAAGAAGTAAGACTTCAGGTGTAACGCATTCCAGCTGTTTGGCTGTATTTTTCCGTACCTGTCTTGTAACTTGTATGCCCCAGCCCCTTTGACTTCTATGATCTGGTACGTTCCTTCCCAGCCTGGAGCGAGTTTGCCAGCCGCTTTGTCTCTGGTGTTATCGAAGACCCGACGTAGCACCCATTCGCCTGACTGGAAGGTTCTGGTTCGCACCTTCTTATTGTAGCTGCGAGCTACCTCTTGTTGGTACTTCCAGTTTCTTACTCTGGCGGCTTCCCTTTTTTCATCCAAGAGGTCCAGGGATAGAGCCATGAGTTATTCATTCTCACTTGGAGTTAGAAGCTTGGTTCTGGCTGTTGGGACACTTATTTCAGCTGGTGAGACCGCCTCTGACCCATAGACCAGTGTTGGGGACAAAAACGGTACCATCGAAATCAGCGCCCGAAACTTTCAAACATCGGTTAACCGCAACATTTCGGAGAAAGTCTAAGCACCAATTGACGTCCGAGACTGAAGAACGGTCTTGGCGCCAATTGGCACCAAGACCAAGGCACGGTTTTGGCGCCCAGACCAAAGCTTGGTCTTGGCGCCAATTGGCGCCAAGACACGAGGATTGTCTTGGCGCCAGTTCGCGCTAGGATTCGGGTACACATTTTGTTGTCATCCGTTGACTGGATCGAATCCTTTCCAGACCACCGTCTCCTTCGAATCGTCGCTCGACTGTCCCTCGTTTCGTCTCGATTGGATTTCCCGTCAAATCGTCGTGACGATGAAAGTGAAGATTCACTCTCTCCGTAGGATTTCGTGTCGATCGTGTAAACAACTACGGTTAGCTCGAACATTGGAAGGGTCTAACTACACGATCGGCTCCGTCGTTCTACGGAGTTATCGGCACTTTGTCTTGCGAGGAATGACCTCTCGGGAAGAAATCGTAACAAGCCTTTAGTCGCAAAACGGCCCAAAGAAGCCAGACTGCGACGACGGTCCATTTGTGACTTCGGCCCGGCCCATTCGCAATGACGGTTGGTCTTGGCTTCGCGGCCAAGTCTAAGTGCAAGATAAATGGAAAAGTCGGGGAGGAAAAGGAAGGAAATCAGTGAGAAAAGGAAGATTTCCGCAAGAAGATCGGAAAAGGAAACGGAAAGGAGTCAGACCACGAAATCTATATAAGCAGAGGAGACATTCAAAGATAGACAAGAGGTTTTTCGTCACCGCAAACACTTAGAAAAACTAGGGTTTCTGTTTCTGTTTTCGTTCACGAGCAGCGTCTCGGCTAGCTTAGCAGTCTACGCTGTAGTTCTAGGTAATCGTCGCCAACAGATCTCGCGGCCACGGCTTAACACCAGCCGCGCAGGCTCAAACACGAATTCGAATAAGATTCTCTTACACTTTCTTCGTCATCTGCTTGTTTCGATTTATGTTCTTCGTTCACGATTCGCTTATTCGATTTACGTTCATTGTCTGTTTTGTTTACGAATTCTGTTCACGTTAACTCATTGATACGAATCCTGTTACTTAACTTTCGCTGTCTGAATCTTACTTCGTATTAAGATCACTTTCGTTATTTATCTTGTTTCATTATCGTTTCGTATCTCGCTAACTTCGATCTCGTAGTCTGTTATTTACGTTTGTCGTTTATCTCGCAGTTTACTTTCAATACACTAACTATCTTATCCGTTGCTTGATCTGTCGGTTTTGGCCACAGAGAGTCCGTGAACCACGTAAACACGACAGTGGGGATTTCGACACCCACAGTTTGGCACTAGAAGGAGGGGGTTTTACACGCGACATCTTTCACGCCAGATACACCCAGAGCAAAGCAACGATATGACTAGGGCAGCAGACGATATCGTTGCCGCCTTCGAAGACAGAGCAACGGCTGACCAAGCCAACCCTCGCAACAATCTTCTCGTCATCGAACTGACCATCCAAAGCGTCGACGTCGCAAGGATACTGGTCGACACCGGATGCTCAGCGAATATCATCTTTAAAGATACTCTCGACAGAATGGGAGTCGATCCCACCGCGATTTTAGAAACTCCAAGCCCAGTAATCGGGCTCTCGGGAGAGGCCACTATGACCCTCGGCTCTATTAACCTCACGATTATAGCGAAGGACGTAGAAAAAATCGCGGAATTTTTGGTATTGGATCGCCCAGCTTCGTATAACGCGATTGTCGGCGTTCCATGGTTAAACTTCATGAGAGCCGTAACATCCACGTATCATTACTGTCTTAAATTCCCGACTCTGTTCGGAACCAGAACGATACGCAGAAATCGTAGCCTCTCGCAGATCTGTGTAGCAGCCCAACTGAAACGGCAAAATTCAGCTGCGGCAATTTTCCCCTAGACGAAAAAGAAAAAGGTCTCTGTCAGCGACGACCCGGAACAAGATCAAACCCCGATCTTCTGGCAGCTACGGGAAGCCGAGCGCCTGAAGGGAAAGCGCGAACCGACATGCGAGCCCGTTATCTCAATTTCCCTCGATGAAAATTTCCTCGAACGTTGCGTCGAGATCGGAGCTAACCTTTGCAACCCCTTGAAAGCACAACTCATCGCTTTCTTGAAAGAGAACCTCGGCACGTTCTCTTGGACCGCGGAAGACATGCCCGGAATCAACATCAGCATGACCTGCCATGAACTTAACGTCGATCCAACTTTCAAACCTGTCAAACAGAAAAGACGGAAGTTAGGACCAGAACGTGCAACCGCGGTCAACGACGAAGTCGAGAAACTCCTCAAAGTCGGATCTATCACTGAAGTCAGATATCCGGACTGGCTCGCTAAGCCCGTCGTGGTCAAAAAGAAGAACGTAAAATGGCGGGTCTGCGTCGACTTCACCGATCTTAACAAGGTGTGCCCAAAGGATAGTTTTCCGTTGCCGCACATCGATTGCCTAGTCGAGGCCACAGCGGGAAACAAATTGTTATCGTTTATGGATGCCTTCTCGGGGTACAATCAAATCATGATGAACCCGGACGACCGCGAGAAGACAGCATTCATCATGGATCGCGACACGTACTGTTACAGAGTAATGCCCTTCAGCCTCAAGAACGCCGGGGCGACTTACCAGCGACTCGTAAATCGCATGTTCGCAGAACAGCTCGGGAAAACTATGGAGGTTTACATCGACGATATGCTCGTCAAATCCCTCGTGGAATCCGACCACGTAGCCGACCTGCGAAGATGCTTCGAGACGCTAAACCTGTACAACATGAAGCTTAATCCGGCAAAGTGTAGGTTCGCGGTAGCCTCGGGAGAATTTCTTGGATATCTCGTAACTTGCCGGGGATTGAGGCTAACCCAAAACAGATCAATGCACTGGTCGAAATGGCCTCCCCGCGAAGCAAGAAAGAGGTGCAAAAATTGACCAGGAGGATCGCCGCACTCAACTGCTTCATCTCTCGGTCAACGGACAAGTGCCTCCCATTTTACAACGTCCTGAGGGGGAACAAGGAGTTCAAGTGGACCGAACAGTGCAAACAGGCTTTCCAACAGCTGAAGCATTACTTGATTACTCCGCCAATTCTCGCGAAACCCGTCACCGGTATCGGTGACCGCTGTCAGCGGTGTCCTCGTCAGGGAAGAATGCGGCGAGCAAAAGCCTGTCTTTTACATAAGTAAAACCCTGCTGGACGCGGAGACGCGATACCCGCTGATGGAGAAACTAGCGCTCGCCGTGGTGACTTCAGCATGAAAGTTGAGACCATATTTCCAATCACACACAATCATCGTGCTCACTTCATTCCCGCTCTGAGCCATTCTGCACAGTCCCAGTCAGTCTGGGAGATTAGCAAAATGGGCGATCGAACTAAGCGAATACGACGTTGAGTACCAAACGAGGACTGCGGCGAAATCCCAAGTACTCGCTGATTTCCTGGCCGAACTTTCCGTGGAAAGAGCGACAGATGGTGAGCCGAACGCGACCTGGATTCTACATGTAGACGGATCCTCATCCAAGCAAGGGTCAGGAATCGGGATTCGGCTCACCTCCCCAACCGGAGAAGTTATGGAGCAGTCGTTTCGGCTGATGTTTCATGCCTTAAACAACGAGGCCGAGTACGAGGCCCTAATCGCCTACGGCTAGCCCGTCAACTCAAGATTCGAAACGTTCAAGCTCACTGCGATTCCCAACTCGTTGCGAATCAATTCAGTGGCGAGTACGAAGCCAGGGACGATAGGATGGAGTCCTACTTGGGGCTTGTTCGAAACCTCGCAGAAAGCTTCGACCAGTTCACCCTCACACGGATTCCTCGTTCAGAAAACACTCAGGCCGACGCACTGGCGGCCTTAGCTTCGAGCTCAGACCCGAGCATGACACGGGTGATCCCTGTCGAGTTCATAGAACACCCGAGTGTCGGCCCCCCGGTCGTCGCTAACCTGATCCGCGCATTAGATGACGACATCGACGAAACCGACGCTGTGCCCGAGCAAGCTTCGAAGCAATCCTAATTTGGCTGCGACAAACCATGGCTGGAAACAATTCGGGCGTACATCGCTGAAGGTGCCCTCCCTCCAGAAAAATGGGCCGCTCGAAAATTTAAGGCTCAAGCCGCCCGATACGTATTAGTGGACGGAAAAAATCTACAAGTGGAGGTTCTCCGGCCCCCTAATGACGTGCGTGGAAGGTGCAGAGTCACGACAAATCATGGAAGAAATCCACTCGGGGTCCTGCGGGAACCACGCAAGCGGAAAGTCACTCGCAGTAAAAATCAAACGCCACGGGTATTTCTAGCGAACGATGGTCAAAGACTGCGAAAAATTCGCACGAAAATGCGAGAAGTGCCAGAGACACGCACCCATGATCCACCAGCCTGCGGAACTTCTTTCATCTATTTCGGCACCGTACCCATTTATGCGGTGGTCGATGGACATTGTTGGCCCCATGCACCCATCCAAACAGAAGCGCTTCTTGCTGGTGCTAACCGATTTCTTCTCGAAATGGGTCGAAGCTGACTCGTACGCAAGCATCAAGGATGCTCAAGTCGAAAGTTTCGTGTGGCGAAACATCCTATGCAGACATGGAATCCCACACGAAATCGTCACCGACAACGGGTCGCAATTTATCTCTACGAGGTTCGAGGCATTTTGCGAGAAATGGAAGATTCGATTGACGAAGTCCACCCCCAGGTACCCCCAGGGTAACGGC
This sequence comes from Anastatica hierochuntica, assembly GCA_900406275.1. Classification (NCBI taxonomy): domain Eukaryota; kingdom Viridiplantae; phylum Streptophyta; class Magnoliopsida; order Brassicales; family Brassicaceae; genus Anastatica; species Anastatica hierochuntica. The sequence continues at coordinate 10,351 of OVAN01002557.1, forward strand.
CAAGCCGAAACTATCAACATAACCATCCTGGACGGACTCAAGAAACGCCTGGATGCGAAAAAAGGTCGATGGGCAGAGGAGCTCGAAGGAGTCCTTTGGTCACACCGGAAGACCCCCAGGCGAGCAACGGGGGAAACTCCGTTCGCCCTCGTGTACGGAACGAAATGCGTTATACCAGCGAAAGCCGAGTTCCCCGGAATCCGCAGAACAATACTCCCGGGACGGGAAGACGATAACAATGTAATGATACTGGATGAGCTCGATCTGATCGACGAACGCCGAGATCAGGCTCTCGTGCGAATTCAAAACTACCAGCAAGCCGCGACAAGGTACTACAACTCCAACGTACGCAGCCGCACGTTCAAGGAAGGCGACCTAGTATTACGCAAAGTCTTCCAAAACACAGCCGAGCCTAACGCCGGGAAACTCGGGGCCAACTGGGAGAGGCCATACAAAGTCACGAGGGTCGTCCGACCAGGCGCATACGAAATCACAACGATGCAGGACGTTAAGATCCCGCGAACATGGAACGCAATGCACCTAAAAAAATACTACCATTAAGCGGTAACGTAACAAATTCACCGATTTACGTGACGGCTTGATCCCTGGAAAGGGTAGTAGGCAGATCGTCTCACGACGATTTCAGCTCCCCCCCCCCCTCGCCNAAGCCCGCAGAACTTTCACGAAAGGCGGCATACGAAAGAAGAACGAAGCCTAGGCATTGCGAGACGTCGCAAAATACCTAATAAATCGTTTTTCGATAAAAACCTTCCCACCGACGAAAGCACCGTCAAGGGGGGGGGACTAACAGTCGCACGCATGGAACATCTAACGAAGGCGCCCGTCCTTCTCACGTGGTAACGTTTACCGCCAGGTTTGTTGCTGATCACAACAGACCCCCAACGTCCTAAGCAGACCCAGCCGTCTTACAGACGACTCTCAGACATCCGACTAGGATAAATAGCGCGCTATAAAAGAAACCCAAAATTTTGGTCAGCACTTCCGGAAACTTAAAAATTGTTTCCGGAGAGATACTCGATTCCGGTCAAACGAGTCGTATAAGCCGAGAACGCATCGCGGACCCTAAATCGACGCGTAATCAGGTTAAAATCGAGACGGGACACGTAAGCCGGGTTAGTCACCGCACCCCCACTAAAACCGAGAGTAAACCTAGGTCTTACCCTAATCCCAGCACACTGGTCTTTAACATCTCTAGGCATGATATCCAACGGATACGAGAATCTTAAACCATGTCTCTTCATTCATTCGGAGACACTCAGACAATCTCGCAAAAACGCTTCAAAATGAGCACCGCATTGAATGATCATCAAATGGAATAGGACACGAGATGACAACTCGCGCCCTCTCTCGCTTACCAGCCAACCCATAGAAAATTGGAAATTCTTTCCTCTTTAAAAAAGGGCATGCATTATCATTAGTTTTTGAGCCGCGAAGCGGTAGAGGATCTGCGACCACATGCGGTCGATCCCCAAGTTAAACAAGGCCTCGTAAGGCCAAAAAAGAAAGCAATAATATAAAACGTCCCAAAACGGGACCACAACCTCACTTGTCTTCATTCTCGGGCAGGACCGCATCCTCGCCACCAACATCTCTCGACTCCGGGGCCGCCCCAACCTCGCATCCTTCCGCGACATCGTGGACCTCCTCATCTGTGAGAACCGGAGCCGCGGAAGCATCAGGAAACGGAGGAAGGATGCACTCAGAATGCAAAGCAGCCAGGATAGAGCCAAACTCTCCCTCGGCCGCCTCCAATCTCGCTCTGTGAGCCAAGAGCTTAGCCTCCTCGGTCTCTCGAGATGAGGGGTTTCGGAGTAGCAGCACCGCGGTCTCGCTCATTGCCCCATCGATAAAGGCTCGAGCAAGGTCCCTATCATTTATGGCCATCAGCGCGTCGAGGGAGTTCGCGACCCTCGAAAGTCGGGACTGAACGTCAGCACGCACGGCGGTCCTAGACTCCTCCGCGGCCGCCGCAACCTGACGACTCACCGACCTCTACAAGTGACGCAGTTCGGAAGACTTCGCCTTTCGTGCTTCCTTCTGCTTCAGCGCCTTGCTCGTCGTTTTCCCGAGGTCCCTCTGGAGCCCGGCAACCTGAGTCTTCAGTTGAGATAACTCGAGGGACCGAGCTGCTTTGGAAGCCTCCACCTTTCCCTCCAACTCCCGCAACCTGTCCTGCGATTCTGTAAGCTGCTCCCTGAGGCTGCTCGCCTCCGACCCGCAGTCGTCAAGCATCTCGTCAATCAACGAGACGATCTGCACGGATAAAAGGATAAGGAAATGCACCAAGTGCCGAAAGAGTAATGGTTGTTAAAAACTAACCTTGGCGCGATGCTGCGACATCGCCTCCGGACGACGGCCTCCGAGGGGCGAGGGTCTAACCGCAGTAGCTCCAGTACGCGTTTTCTTGCTCGGCACCACCATTGGGCAGGGGTCCTTTTGCGCTTCTCCGAAAGCGCAACGGCAGCGGCCCCCATCGCTCGGAGACCCATCACGATCTCCCGGGCAGCCGGGGGAGGGGGCATCGACTCCGGCTCCGGCTCGTAATCGTCACGCGGAATGGGCGTCGTGGATGATCCCTTCGGCTGAATCGAACCGGTGTCCGGAACGGTGGTGGGAGGAGCCAAAGGCTCCGAGATTGGGACCAGCGGCACGTCCACTTCGGCTTCACGTTGATGCATCTCATTTTGGGAGGCGAGATACTCGACCAAAAGCGGCCCAAGGTCTCCCTGAGAGACAGCCCCGTCCACGACACCGCTTGTCCTTCTTTCTTCGCATGAGGAAGTCATCTTGGCAATATCGAAAGCTCTCAAGTAAGAAATTGTGAAGAATGAGGAGAAAGTTAAGAATGAATAAAAGAATGAGAGGGGGGATCCAATACTTATAGAAATCCCTTCGCGATGGAAGAATGAGGGGCGTTTCCGCAATCGTTTCGGCCGTGGATTCTGACTAAACACATATCACTCGCTCGCAACATTCAAAACCAAATCTCGCAAGCTGGGGGGCTAACTGTTGGGGTCAAAAACGGTACCATCGAAATCAGCGCCCGAAACTTTCAAACATTGGATAACCGCAACATTTCGGAGAAAGTCTAAGCACCAATTGACGTCCGAGACCGAAGAACGGTCTTGGCACCAAGACAGGATGTCTGTCTTGGCGCCAGTTGGCGCCAAGACCAAGGCACGATCTTGGCGCTAATTGGTGTCATGACACGAGGATTATCTTGGCGCTAATTGGCGCCAAGACCACTGCTTGGTCTTGGCGTCAGTTCGCGCCAGGATTTGGGTACACATTTCGTTGTCATCAGTTGACTGGATCAAATCCTTTCCGGACCACCGTCTCCTTCGAATCGTCGCTCGACTGTCCCTCGTTTCGTCTCGATTGGATTTACCGTCAAATCGTCGTGATGATGGAAGTGAAGATTCACTCTCTCCATAGGATTTCGTGTCGATCGTGTAAACAACTACGGTTAGCTCGAACACCGGAAGGGTCTAACTACACGATCGGCTCCGTCGTTCTACGGAGTTATCAGCACTTTGTCTTGCGAGGAATGACCTCTCGGGAAGAGATCGTAACAAGCCTTTAGTCGCAAAACGGCCCAAAGAAGCCAGACTGCGACGACGGTCCATTTGTGACTTTGGCCTGGCCCATTCGCAATGACGGTTGGTCTTGGCTTCGCGGCCAAGTCTAAGGGCAAGATAAATGGAAAAGTCGGGGAGGAAAAGGAAGGAAATCAGTGAGAAAAGGAAGATTTCTGCAAGAAGATCGGAAACGGAAACAGAAAGGAGTCAGGCCACGAAATCTATATAAGCAGAGGAGACATTCAAAGATAGACAAGAGCTTTTTCGTCACCGCAAACACTTAGAAAAACTAGGGTTTCTGTTTCTGTTTTCGTTCACGAGCAGCGTCTCGGCTAGCTTAGCAGTCTACGCTGTAGTTCTAGGTAATCGTCGCCAACAGATCTCGCGGCCACGGCTTAACACCAGCCGCGCACGCTCAGACACAAATTCGAATAAGATTCTCTTACACTTTCTTCATCATCTGCTTGTTTCGATTTATGTTCTTCGTTCACGATTCGCTTATTCGATTTACGTTCATTGTCTGTTTCGTTTACGAATTCTGTTCACATTAACTCATTGATACGAATCCTGTTACTTAACTTTCGCTGTCTGAATCTTACTTCGTATTAAGATCACTTTCGTTATTTATCTTGTTTCATTATCGTTTCGTATCTCGCTAACTTCGATCTTGTAGTCTGTTACTTACGTTTGTCGTTTATCTCACAGTTTACTTTCAATACACTAACTATCTTATCCGTTGCTTGATCTGTCGGTTTTGGCCACAGAGAGTCTGTGAACCACGTAAACACGACAGTGGGGATTTCGACACCCACAACCAGTGCGGAAGGAGTTTCTCAAGTTGCGGTCTTGACGCTGGTTCTGCATGCCCATAGGGTGGCTGGAAGTTCCTCAACCCAATTTCCGGCTGCTTCATCCAACCTCTTCTTGAGTAGTTTGAGTACCGTTTTGTTAGTAGATTCGGCCTATCCGTTTGACTGTGGATGCCTCGGGGTTTGCGAAGCTGAGCTTTATGCCCCATTCTTTACAAAACTTTTTGAAATTTTTGCTCGTGAACTGGGGGCCGTTGTCCGTTACGATCTCATGAGGTGTTCCAAACCGTGTTACCACGTGCTTCCAGAGGATTCTCTTGATCTGGACATCTGTGATTTTGCTCAAAGCCTCTGCTTCCACCCATTTAGAGAAGTAGTCTGTTACTACCAGGAGATATTCCAGCTGGCCCGGAGCTTTCGGGAATTTACCCATTATGTCCATTCCCCACTTCATGAAAGGCCATGGAGAGCTGACAATCTTGAGATTTTCAGGGGGTAGTTTGGATACTTGGGCATGCCTCTAGCATTTATCGCAATACTTGGCCACTCTGAGTGCATCCTGAGCCATCGTGGGCCAGTAGTATCTTGCTCTTTTTACTCTGAGTACCAGACTCTTGCTGCTGGAGTGGGATCCACATTCGCCTTCATGAAGTTCTTTGAGGACCAGGTCAGCTTCTTCTGGCTTTACGCATTTAAGGTATGGCCCAAAGAAGGATCTCCTGTAGAGTTTTCCCTTGACTAAGCTGTATCGGGCTGCCTGCCTTTTGATTTTACGGCATTCACTCCTTATATTGGGCAGGACGTCATACCTGAGGTAGGAGATTATGGGATCCATCCAAGTTTCTGACTCTTCTACACTGGAAACCTAGAGCCCTTCAGCGTCTTCATCAGTTGCCGGCCATTGGAGCACGAGCGGGGGTACGCTGAGAGGTTCGTTAGTTTTTAGGGCGGAGGCTAGATTAACTAGAGCATCTACATGTGAGTTCTGGTCCCTGGGGATTTGTGTAAGCTCGCATGTTCTGAAGGAGGTCAGGAGCTTCTTGGCTATGGCTAAGTACTTGGCCATGCTGGTATCCTTGGCTTGGTAGTCGCCCTGCTTCTGGCTTACGATCAGCTGGGAATCGCTGCGAACCCCGAGGTTCTCTATTCCAAGATCTTTTGCTAAGCCTAGTCCCGCAATTAGGGCTTCGTACTCACTTTCATTGTTGGTAGCTTTGAAATTGCACCTCACTGCTCTGGATACCACTTCTCCTCTTGGTGAGATTAGCACGAGGCCTACTCCGGCTCCCCGTACATTGCTGGATCCGTCAACATAGAGCGTCCAGACTTCTTGGCTTTTAGTTTCTTGCTGGATCCGAATTTCTTCCTCTGCCCCAGGCACCATTGATGGAGAGAATTCGACGACGAAGTCGGCCAGGACTTGAGATTTTATTGCCGTAGCTGGCCGGAAGATCACATCGTATTCTCCCAGCTCAACTTCCCATTTTGCCAATCTTCCAGATACTTCTGGCTTATGGAGAACGGATTTAATTGGGAATGAAGTGATGACAACTACTGGGTGAGCCTGGAAGTAAGGACGCAATTTCCGAGCTGCGACGACCAGGGCTAGAGCTAGCTTCTCCAGGTGGCTATAGCGAGTTTCTGCATCCAGCAGGGACTTGCTCACATAGTACACCGGACGTTGCTTGCTCCCTTCTTCTCTGACCAAGACGGCACTCACGGCATGCTCCGAGACTGCTAGGTACAGAAGTAGTGGCTCTCCTTCTTGAGGTTTTGCAAGAAGAGGCGGTGTTGTTAGATATTCTTTGAGCTTGGTCAGAGCATCCTCCGCTTCTGGGCCCCACACGAATTTCTCTGTGAATTTGAGGGCTTCGAAGAATGCATGTGACTTGTCGGATAGCCTGGATATGAACCTGCTCAGGGCTGCCATCCTTCCTGTGAGCTTCTGGACATCTCGTGGAGTTTTGGGAGAAGAGATCACTTGAATTGCTCTTATCTGCTCGGGGTTCGCTTCTATTCCCCTGTAAGTGACTATATACCCCAAAAAATTTCCTGAGCTTACTCCAAAGGAGCACTTTGAAGGATTGAGTTTCATGTGGTATTTTCTCAGGGTGGAGAACGCTTGCTGCAGGTGGGCTATATGGTCTTCTGCTTCTAGGGACTTGACTAGCATGTCGTCTATGTAGACTTCCATGGTTTGGCCAATTTGGTCCGCAAACATCATATTGACCAGCCTCTGATAGGTAGATCCTGCGTTCTTCAGCCCAAAAGGCATCACCTTGTAGCAGTATATACCTCGAGATGTCATGAAAGAAGTCTTCTCTTGGTCGTCGGGATGCATTAATATCTGATTATACCCGGAGAAGGCATCCATGAAACTCATAAGCTGGTGTCCAGCCGTAGCATCCACCAGCTTGTCTATGTGAGGTAGAGGAAAAGGATCTTTAGGGCAAGACTTATTTAGATTCGTGAAGTCTATACAGACTCTCCACTTGCCGTTTTTCTTCCGGACCACGACCACATTAGCTAGCCAGCCTGGGTAGTGAACCTCTCTGATAAACCCACCCGCCAAGAGGTTTTTTACTTCATCGTTGATGATTGCGTCTCGTTCAGGTGCGAACTTCCTCCTTTTCTGCTTGACTGGTGGGTAATTGGGGTCTACTTGCAGACGGTGCACTATGACGTCCGGGTCTATTCCGGGCATATCCACATGGGACCATGCGAAACAATCGGCATTGGATCTTAGGAAATCAATCAGCCTCTGGCGTATGCCTTCTTCCAGCCTTGCCCCTATCTTAAGGTTCCTACTTGGTTCTCCAGGTACCAAGGGTACGTCGTCCAGCTGCTCTACTTCCGGCTCTTCTGAGTGGGGGGCCGGAAGCTGCTTCTGTAATTGCTATAAGGAAGCCGTTTTCCCCTTTAAGGTTGTTTGGTAACATGATCGAGCATTCTCCTGATCCCCCTTGATCTCCTTGACCCCCCATGGGGTTGGGAATTTGAGTACTTGGTGCAGGGTGGACGACACGACTCTCATCTCATGTATCCACGGTCTTCCCCTGATCATGTTGTAAGCAGATGGGTAGTCTAGCACGGAAAACTTGGTAGACAAGTTAACTCCTCCGGCACACACAGGCAGTGCTATCTCTCCAATGGTCTGCTTGACTTCTCCACTGAAGCCTACTAACGGTGTGTTCTTCTTAGTCAAGGCTTCTGGGGTTAACCCCAAGTCTGTGTAAGCTCCCAGGAAGAGTACGTTTGTCGAGCTTCCAGTGTCTATGAGTACTCTCTTCACCAAACAATTCGCCACCGACAATGAGATGACCAGGGCATCATGATGTGGGGTTAGGACCCTGTCTTGCTCTTCAGCTGTGAAAGTAATTGCTTCTTGGCTGGAGGCTCGACGCTTAGCCTTCAGGTTTCCCTGATTATTCTTGGCCTCACGAGTGCTTCTTTTGGCGGCTGCGTGTGTGATGCCACTGATCTCAGACCCTCCAGATATGACGTTGATTACTCTATCGTGTCGTGGGGAGTCTGGATCTTGTCGTCCAGCCTCAGCATCTTCCTCTTGACTAGTTAGCATCTGATTAGTCTTCGTGGTGAGGAATTCCCTTAGGTACCCTTTCCTGAGGAGCTCAGAAACTTCTATCCTTAAGGATATGCAGTCCTCTGTTCTATGACCATGGTCATTGTGGAAATCGCACCACTTGTTGGAGTTTCTGTGACGATCAGGGGTTTTCATCTTCTGTGGCCACTTGACCTGACCTCCCAGATCCTTTAAGACTCCTACCAGCTCAGCACTTGATATGGAAAAGTGTGATATGTCGGGCCAAGTATTTGTCGGGGGAAACCCGTTGCCGGCCGGCTTGCCTAGAGGCTTATGGCCTTTGGCGGCTTTGGTTCCATCTTCCTCGGCTGGTCTCTGGTAGGGCTTATCATCTCTGGGTGCCTTCTCGGTTCTCATGACTCGGGACTCTTGTCTGGCCTGTAGGTCCTCCTCCCACTTGATTTGCACCTGGGCCCGGGAGAGCACATCTTCCATGGTTTTTGCATTGATACTTTGTGAGCTCCTTGTATAGGTCTCCGTCAGGAAGAAGGCCTATTTTGAAGGCCGAGATCGCTGTAGCAACACTGCAGTTGAGTATGGTCACCTTCTGGTTATTGAAGCGTTGGAGGTAACTTCGGAGTGGCTCTGCTTTCCGCTGCCTTATTTCATAAAGGTCATCGGATGACTTTGGAGTCGCTCGGCTGCTAGCAAATTGCTCCACGAACAGGTTAGTCAGGTGTGCAAAGGAAGTCACGGTCCTGGTTGGGATTGTGATATACCACTGCAGAGCAACACCTGTCAGGCTGGAGCCGAATCCCTTACACATAGCTGCCTCTTGGTTTTCTCTCGGAATTGCCACAGTGAGCATCTTCTGTCTGTATTGCGCGATATGATTGTCTGGGTCGGAAGTACCATCATACGGCTTGATGAAAGGGAATGTGAACTTCTTGGGCATGTCTACGAGTGCGATCTCATCTGAGAACGGAGTATCTGCATAGGAGCTCAAGGAGCTTCTTATTAGGGGAGGTGCTATGCCTGGAAGACGCTCGACCATTGATTGGAGTGCCTCCAGCTTGCTGGAGAACATCAGCTCGAGTCTTCTGGCCTCCTCAGAAAGTTGAGTTGGGATTACGGGTTGCAGGCCTTCCACGTCCATGGGGTCCACCGTTTCCTGGACACGATTCTGGGTGTCTTGATCTTCTGCTGCTGCTGGATTCTCTCCTTCTCCCGCATTACCGGCTGGAGGTGTTTCCAGATTTGGCATTCAGGGGACATGAACTCTGAACCTATTGTTCCTTGCTTGATTGGCTGTGAGAGTTGAGTTTTGCTCCCTAAGGGCCTCGTTCTCTAATTCCAATTGCTGGAGACGCTGCGCGTTCTCTTGGATCGTCTTGTTGTGGATTTCCATCTGCTGTCTTAGAGTTTGTAACTCCATGTACGTGGCTTCATCCTCGTTCTGCACGCGATCCCTGCGGAGTTGCTCCATCTCTGCTAATCTTGCTTGCAGGGCTTGAAGTTGAGATCGCATCTCTTCGCGAGTTAGCTCGCCTCTCATCGGTGTTGTGTTGAGGTTATCTCCAACCATTGTCATGTAGTTGTTCTTGAAATAGCCTACCCTCCTTCTAGCGCCAAACTGTTATGGTGATTTTTGGGATGTTCTTTAAGGACTACTGAAGCTGGAGATATCAAGAATGTTTGAGGACGAAGATAAGCGATGGGGATGAAGATGAAGGTGATGATCGGGTTTACTCAGGTGTTTTACCAAATAAGATTGAAGGGAAAGATTGTTATTGCTTCAAGTGTTTGCCTAGGGTTCGAATGAATCCTTAGAACATATACATGTTTCTTTGATGATTATCCTTATAACATCCGGATTTATCATCATTATCAACAAATTATTAGTAATTATCTAACAACTGCGCATCATTATCTACTTTATTAAGTAATACATGAAATAGCTGGGAGTAGGCGGTTGACTTCCGGCTTCCGGGTTCCCATGTCTTCCAGCTTCCAGCCTCCAGACATTCTCCTGGCCTTGGGTTATTCTGTTGTACTCCATCTAGGTCCGGGGGATTCCTCCAGCCTAAATTACTCCCAACAAGTGTATTATGTAAGCAAATCTCTGCTAGATGCAGAAACTCGCTACAGCTACCTGGAGAAGCTAGCTCTGGCCCTATTCGTCGCAGCCCGGAAGCTGCGCCCTTACTTCCAGGCTCACCTAGTAGTTTTCATCACTTTGTTCCCCATTAAATCCGTGCTCTATAAGCCAGAAGTATCTGGAACATTGGCTAAATGGGCAGTCGAGCTGGGGGAATACGATATGATCTTCCGGCCAGCTACAACGATAAAATCTCAAGTCTTGGCCGACTTTGTCGCTGAGTTCTCCCCATCGATGGTGCCTGGGGCAGAGGAAGAAATCCAGATCCAGCAGGAAACTAAAAGCCAAGAAGTCTAGACGCTCTATGTTGACGGATCCAGCAATGTACGGGGAGCCGGAGTAGGCCTTGTGCTGATCTCACCTAGAGGAGAAGTGGTATCCAGAGCAGTGAGGTGCAACTTCAGAGCCACCAACAATGAAAGCGAGTATGAACCTCTAATTGCGGGACTGGGCTTAGCAAAAGATCTTGGAATAGAGAACCTCCGGGTTCACAGCAATTCCCAACTGATCGTAAGCCAGACGCAGGGCGACTAACAAGCCAAGGATGCCAGCATGGAAAAATACTTACCCATAGCCAAGAAGCTCATAAACTCCTTCAGAACATGCGACCTTACACATATCCCCAGGGATCAGAACTCGCATGCAGATGCTCTAGCCAATTTAGCCTCCGCCCTGAAAACTGATGAACCACTCAGCGTACCTCTGCTCGTGCTCCAGTGTCCAGCAACCGATGAAGATGCTGAAGGGCTCTAGGTTTCTAATGTGGAAGAAACAGAAACATGGATGGACCCCATAATCTCTTACCTAAGGTATGATGTCGTACCCAACATAAGGAGCGATTGCCGCAAAATCAAAAGGCAAGCAGCCCGATACAGCTTGGTCAAGGGAAAACTCTACAGGAGATCCTTCTCCGGGCCATACGTTATATGTGTAAAGCCGGAGGAAGCCGACTTGGTCCTCAAGGAACTTCATAAAGGTGAATGTGGATCCCACTGTAGCGGCAAGAGTCTGGTACTCAGAGTCAAAGGAGCAGGGTATTACTGGCCCACGATGGCCCAGGATACACTTAAGGTGGCTAAGTATTGCGACAAATGCCAGAGGCACGCCCAAGTATCCAAACTACCCCCTGAGAATCTCAAGTCTGTTAGTTCTCCATGGCCTTTCATGAAGTGGGGAAAGGACATAATGAGTAAATTCCCGAAAGCTGCGGGCCAACTGGAGTACCTCTTGGTAGTAACGGACTACTTATCTAAGTGGGTGGAAGCAGAAGCTTTGAGCAAAATCACAGATGTCCAGATCAAGAGATTTCTCTGGAAACACGTGGTAACACGGTTCGGAACACCCCACGAGATCGTAACGGACAATGGCCCCCAGTTCACGAGAAAAAATTTCAAAAAGTTTTGTGAAGAATGGGGCATAAAGCTCAGCTTCGCAACCCCGAGGCATCCGCAGTCAAATGGACAGGCCGAGTCTACTAACAAAACAGTGCTCAACCTACTCAAAAAGAGGCTGGACGAAGCAGTCGGATATTGGGTTGAGGAACTTCCAGCCACCCTATGGGCATGCAGAACCAGCATCAAGACCGCAACTGGAGAAACTCCTTTTGCACTGGTCTACGGGTCAGAGGCGGTCTCACCAGCTGAAATAAGCGTCCCAACAGCCAGAACAGAGCTTCTAACTCCAAGTGAGAACGAAGAACTCATGGCCTTATCCCTGGACCTCTTGGACGAAAAAAGAGAAGCTGCCAGAGTAAGGAACTGTAAGTACCAACAAGAAGTAGCTCGTAGTTACAATAAGAAGGTACGAACCAGAACCTTCCAGCCAGGCGAATGGGTGCTACACCGAGTCTTCGACAATACTAGAGACAAGGCGGCTGGCAAACTTGCTCCAGGCTGGGAAGGACCGTACCAGATCATAGAAGTCAAAGGGGCTGGAGCATATAAGTTACAAGACAGGTACGGAAAATACAACCAGACAGCTGGAATGCGTTACATCTAAAGTCTTACTTCTTCTAAAATGACTCCAGCCCAAAAGACCAAATCCCAGATACGTCCCTAGCTTTGGATTTTCTTTATCTCTTTTTGATTTTTACCTTTTATGTAATCACGAGAAGTCTCCGGACGAACGCCCATCAATAAAATAATTGTTTTTCCGAAAACAAGATCAACTCAGGCAAGGGGCAAATCAGTTGAACAATTATTCCCTAACAAAGGGATAATGCAAACAACATTCCCTTCCACAAATAAGGCAGAAAGACCATGCTTGAATAAGGGCACAAACCCGAAAGAAAGCAAAAAGTCTGAAACACTGCCCACTCCAGCTTCTCAGAGAGTGGCTAAACCGGTATAGCAGAGTGCTGGGCTGAAACAAAATACCTGCTTACCCAGACTTGGGAAGTAGAAGAAAGCTTGGCCCCTGGATCTCTTAAAAACGGAGATCCATACCAGCAGACATCAATAAGACTGAGAGTGGCTTCACTGCAGGAAGCAGAGTGCAGTAAGGGCAGTGGTTACCTCCGGGTAGCAGAATGCCAAACAGATAGATGCCTCTACCTCCGGGTAGCAAAAGGCTAATAAACAACTTCTGGGTAGCTGGATTCCAAAAAAAGCCAGGAGATCCTCAGGGTATTAAAAGGCCAAAATCCTTTAGCTACCCCAAAAAGAGGCATACAAAAGGAACCAAAACATTGCCTAAGGGCAAGAAGCAGCGTTCCCAAAAAAAAAGAGAGATAACATGGTTATCCCGACAAAAGGCTAAAAAGCTCGCCCAAACACGACCAATACTGGAGGCCAAAAGCCCATAAGTCTAAGGATTGGGAAAAGCAGATATGAGGCCAGAGGCTGGAAGCCAGAAGCTGGAAGGCGGAGGTCCACGAAGCATGAGACCAAGGCTGGAAAGCGAAGGCCCAAAAAGAAGAGTGGCCCAAATACTAAGGACAATGACCTATCAAAATAATTTGATGGACGCAATTTCTGAATCCTAGTCAAAAGCTTACTAAAGCATAAAGACAAGAGGGGGATTAGGAGAAATTACTACATGCATCAAAAGGCCACAAAGAACCTATGAAGAGTTCACAAAAAAAAGAAAAGAAAAGCCCCCAAGAGGCATCACAAACCAAGGCCATAGAGGCCAGATCAAGAGTTAAGGCCACTCCGGCCATTAAAAGTTCTACAAGCCCACGAAGGGGCATAAAAGGCCCACGCAGGGGCACAAAAAAGAAAAGTTTTTTAAAACAAGTTAAAGAATCCCACAAGGGGATGTGAACCTTGATTCCGAAGCAGGGAGATATGCAGCTGGAGGATCTGGAGTAGGGTCTTTTTCAACGTTGGTCACCGGGCCAGCGGGAGAGTCGGAGGTCTGGAGCTGGGGGATTTCAGGCTCATCTTCAATAGTTGGGGCTTCGAGACCTTGATCTTCTACCTCTGCCACCATGACCAACTTATAGTTTTCGAATTCAGCCTGGAGGTCCCAAGACTTGGCGTCCCCTCGGATATAATCCCTAGCCATCTCCCAGCGACCCACGATCTTGGCCCGATTTACAGCCATTGACATCTCCTCCGTGAAGGCTGCCACACGGGAATCTAGATTGGCCAAATCCTCCTCCAGCTTAGCCTTCTCCTCGATCAGGCTGACCACCTTCTCAGCTTCTCTCTCTTTCTCCGACTCCAGCCCCCTGACCAGCTTCTTGAGCTCCTTCAGCTCCTTGTCCAGCGCCGCTGACTTGTCCTTCTCAGCCCTCAGCTTGGTCAGGTAGTCGTCCACCATCGCCTTACTGGCAGCAGTCACCTCGGAGGCGATGATATCCTTGGCGTGGAAGAGAAGGGCGGCCAGCTGTCATATCATAGGGGGCAATTAGGCAGAAAGCAGAGGAGAAGCAGAACAAAAGTAAAGAGAAGGAACCACTTACCTGAAGAAGCTCCTTTTGGGAATGGTCAAGTACCCGCTTTGAAGCTGACCCTGTGAAGCTGGAAACGACAGAAGGGAATACCGAGGACTGGAGGTTCTCTAAGGCATCGCTGAGAAGGCTGGGCTCGGAGGAAGATGAGGGCTTGGTGTAGACTCCTTTCATCTTCTTGCTGGAAGAAGGAGCCTTTTGGACTCCTTTCCTCTTAACCCCAGTTGATGGAGAGTCAGAGATCTCAGTCACCTCGGGAGTCTTGCTCCCAGAATCCAGCTTAATCCTCCGAGCCGCCTTGGCGTTCTTAAATTCTTCCAGCGCCTTGCTACCGGAACCCGACATTTCTCCTGCAAAAGCATCAAAGTTAATGGGGCATAGACAAAGTTAATGGGGCATAGGCCTAATGTAGTATCTCCCGTCACTCGAAGCTAGAGGAGGGAGATAGTAAGAGTAGAGGAGCTCGTTTATCCCGATATCCAGCTCCCGGAGATCGCTAAATACTTGGATGGCAGTCAAGATCCTCCAAGAAGGAGGCTTTAGCTGAGAAGGGCAGATATCGAAGTACTCCGAGACCTTTCTTACCAGAGATGGTATCGCACCTCCGATTCCGATCTCAAAATATCCCTCATACATGGCTATTTCGTCCCCAGGGCACTCAGACGCCCTCTCTTTCTTCTCTGGGACCCTCAATCGGACGCTTCTCTCTATACCGTACTGCTTTCTCCAGTCCGATAGGATGTCAGGGGTGACGGTTGAGAAAGGCCCCACTTTCAGCAGTTCAGGGGCTCGACCGGATTAAAGAGGGGAAGGATTCGACTCGAGGATCTCCATGTCCTCCGAAGATCCTATGGTCTCGGGGGTTGGGCTGTTTTTTATCAACCTCCTCCGCCTAACCCTAGCCCCCACCGAGGAGGCAGATACGATCGGGGCTGATTCGCTATCTGAGCTGTTCATGGTTCGGTTTACAAGGATCCTAATCGAAGAATTTAGGGTTTGAACGGGGCAAAGAGAAAACATAAGACCCTAAAAGCTACCTACCAAGATTCAAGAAGGAAGAAAGAAAAGAAGCCTAACCTGTAAGCTGAATGCGAGCAAAGGTCTTAAAAGCAGAAGAAAATTACAAGGAGGAAGAAGTAATAAATGATTTCAACTTCTAAAGGAAGGGGAGGCCAAAAGATTAAGCCAATCTCGTTAACCGAAGGGCACGAATCTCGGAGCAAGGCAACGACAAAAATTTGCTTTCTTTCAAATCAGCATCAACGATCCAGATCTTATCCGTTAAATCCCGATTAACGGGCTAGATTTCGCGAGAAAAGCAACAGTCCCCGAAATATCCGAGTTTACGCAGGAATGAAAACGCTGCGCATCAAGTCTGGACACTGTAAGCCAGCCGAAGCATCAGGCAGCTGGACGCCCATGACCAAGTGTCACCCAGGCCAAAAAGCCAGCGGATATATGGAAGGCTAAGAAGACACAGCTAGAGGAATGTCTTACAAGCGGCTTTCAGCTCAAACCACATAGAAGACACATTATTCCACAGCTTCGGATCGAACCTGCGCAATAAGGGGCAAACTGTTGGGAGTAATTTAGGCTGGAGGAATTCCCCCGGACCTAGATGGAGTACAACAGAATAATTCAAGGCCAGGAGAATGCCAGGAGGCTGGAAGCCGGAAGATAGGGGAGCCCGAAAGCCGGAAGTCAACAGCCTACTTCCAGCTATTTTATGCATTACTTAATAAAGTAGATAATGATGCGCAGTTATTAGATAATTACTTATAATCTATGGATAATGATGATCATTCCGAATATTTGGTAATCATTATCATCATTATCCATAGATTAGCAGTAATTGTCTAATAACTGCGCATCATTATCTACTTTATTAAGTAATGCATAATATAGCTGGAAGTAGGCTGTTGACTTCCGGCTTTCGGGCTCCCCTGTCTTCCGGCTTCCAGCCTCCGGGCATTCTCCTGGCTTTGGGTTATTCTGTTGTACTCCATCTTGGTCCGGGGGATTTCCTCCAACCTAAATTACTCCCAACAGTTTGCCCCTTATTGCGTAGGTTCAATCCGAAGCTGTGGAATAACATGTCTTCCATGTGGTTTGGGTTGGAAGCCGCTTGTGAGACATGCCTCTAGCCGTGTCTTCTTAGCCTTCCATATATCTGCTGACTTTTTGGCCTAGGTGACACTTGGTCATGGGCGTCCAGCTGCTTGATACTTCGGCTGGCTTACAGCGCCCAGACTTGATGCGCAACGTTTTGATTCCCGCGTAAACTCGGATATTCCGGGGACTGTTGCTTTTCTCGCGTAATCTAGGCCGTTAATTGGATTTTAACGGATAAGATCTGGGTCGTCGATGCTGATTTGAAAGAAAACAAATCTTTACCATTGCCCTGCTTCGAGATTCGTGCCCTTCGGTTAACGAGATTAGCTCGATCTTTTGGCCTCCCTTTCCTTTAGAGGCTGAAACCATTTATTACTTCTTCCTTCTTGCGATTTTCTTCCGCTTTCAAGACTTTTGCTCGCACTCAGCTTTCAGGTTAGGCCCCTCTTCTTTCTTCCTTCTTGAATCTTGGTAGGTAGCTTTTAGGATTTTAGGTTTTCTGTTCGCCCCGTTCAAACCCTAGATTCGTTGGTTAGGACCCTCGTAAACCGAACCATGAACAGCTCCGATAGCGAATCAGCTCCGATTGCTTCTGCTTCCTCGGTAGGGGCTAGGGTTAGGCGGAGGAGGCTGATTAAGAACAGCCCAACCCCTAAAACCATCGGATCTTCCGAGGATATGGAGATCCTCGAGTCGGATCCTTCTCCTCTTCAATCCGCCCTGGCTCCTGATCTGTTGAAGGTGGGGCCCTTCTCGACTGTCACCCCTGATATCCTCTCGGACTGGAGGGAGCAGTTCGGTATAGAGAGAGGCGTTCATCTGAGGGTCCCAGAGAAGAAAGAGAGGGCGTCTGAGTGCCATGGGGAAGAAATAGCCATGTATGAGGGCTATTTCGAGATCGACACTGGAGGCGCGATACCATCTCTGGAAATGAAGGTCGCGGATTACTTCGTCATCTGCCCCTCTCAGCTAAATCCTCCTTCTTGGAGGATCTTGACTGCTATCCAGGTGCTCAGCGATCTCCGGGGGCTGGATATCGGGATAAATGAGCTCCTCTACTCCTACTATCTCCATCCTCGGGGTCAAAAACGGTCATCTCAAAATCAACGGCCAAGATCGTATCTCTAATGTAACTTACTCGAAATACTTGTTAACGGTAACGACAAAACCAATGCCGAAAATGAACTCCGGAAATATTCTGGATCTTTCGGGGACCGTGAATCGTAAGGATGATTCTAGAGCTCCGAGATCCCTATCGTCTAAGTCGTCCCTCCTCGGACAAACATCAGCACTTCGCGTACAGTCAACCGTGGACGATCGCTCAACGAGGTCTAGCATTCCACTAACGGCTCAATGCTAAGATCAACGTTCGAGGTTCACGAACAGTTCCCGAAAAGTCCCGAGGCACAAGTTCCGGAACGATACGAACACGAATAACCATGTCGCTTCTGGAAAACATATAAATGCCAATATACGACCGAACTACGAACGGGTCTAGTCTTGGTGCCAATTGGCGCCAAGACATGGTGGTCTTGGCGCCAATTGGCGCTGAGACTGAACGCAAGCCCAGTCTTGACGCCAATTGGCGCCAAGACTTTTTGGGTCGAAGATGGTAACATCGAAAACTTCAGGAAGCGTCCAAATGGAACTTCGAAGCGATACGAAACCACCGCAGACATCGGATAACCGCATCGTTTCGGAGTAACGTCTAAGCATCGATTGATGTCTAAGACCGGAACGCGGTCTTGGCGTCAATTGGCGTCAAGACAGAAGGACCGTCTTGGCGCCAATTGGCGCCAAGACCAAGGCATGGTCTTGTCTTGGCACCAATTGGCGCCAAGACCACTGCCTGGTCTTGGTGCCAGTTCGCGCCAGGACTCGGATGACGCTTCGTTGCCCTCCGTTGACTGAACCGCATCCTTTCCGGATCACAGTCTCCTTCGAATCGTCACTCGATCATCTCTCGTTTCATCTCGATTAGAGTTTCGGTTGAACCCTCGCAACGATAATCGAAAATCTTGTCCTTACCATTGAATTTCGTATCAATCGTATAAGACGATAGCGGTTAACTCGAACACCGAAAGTATCCTAACTGTACCATTGGTCTTATCGTTTCGTGAAACCGTTAGTGCACGTTCATACGAAGAACGGTATCTTCGAAGGGAGTCGTAAAATCACTAACTCGCGAATTTCGGGCCGTTTCGCGATAAAAGTCCACTTACGATTTCGGACGAGACGACCCATTTACGTATTTGGTCCAGCCCATTCTCAATGAAGGTTTAACTGTCTTCGCGACCAAGTAAGGATTCAAGATAAATGGAAAATTCGAAGAGGAAAAGGAAAGAAATCAGAGAGAAAAGGAAGATTTTCGCAAAAGGATCGGAGACGAAAATGGAAAGAGGACAGGCCACGAAGTCTATATAAACAGAAGAGCCATTCGAAGGATGAGGAACAGACAACAACTTTTTTTGTCACTGCAAACACTTAGAAAATCTAGGGTTTCTGTCTTTGTTTTCGTCCACGAGCTGCGTCTCGGCTAGGTTAGCAGTCAACGCTGTAGTCCTAGGTAATCGTCGCCAACAGATCTCGCGGCTACGGCTTAACACCAGCCGCGCACGCTCAGACACGAATTCGAATAAGATTCTCTTAAACTTTCTTCGTCATCTGCTTGTTTCGATTAATGTTCTTCGTTCACGATTTACTTATTCGATTTACGTTCATTGTCTGTTTCGTTTACGAATTCTGTTCACATTAACTCATTATTACGAATCCTGTTACTTAACTTTCGCTGTCTTAATCTTACTTCGTATTATATCACTTTCGTTATTTATCTCGTTTCATTATCGTTTCGTATCTCGTTAACCTCAATCTCCTAGTCTGTTACTCACGCTTTTCGTTTATCTCGCAGTTTATTTCATACTTCCGATATACTAACCCTCATATCCGTTGCTTGATCTGTCGGTTTTGGCCACAGAGAGTCCGTGAACCACGTAAACACGATAGTGGGGATTTTGACACCCACAGTTTGGCGCTAGAGGGAGGGGGCACACGCGATATCTTTCACGCTAAGACGCAGACTAAGCATGGATAACAACGAACAGGACAACCAACCAGCTCGCGAAGGCGACAACGCCAGCGAAAACGTTGACATCACTCCGACGACAAACACAACCGCGATCAACGCTGATCCAAACATCGCGGCGTTAGAGGAGATCAGGAACATGTTCGCGACTTTTGAAAAGAAGTCGGCAGAACGTGATCAAATCACCAGCTCCCTCGCGAAACAGGTCGAGACATTAACCGTGAGGACCAAGAACATCCTTCTGCGTGGAGCAACCAGACTCCGCGGAAGAAGGCTCAATTTAGCGACTCCGTCTGGAGCATTTAAGAATGCGCCGGAAAAGCCATCGGAACAGAATCCCGATGAAGTGACACCCGCTGCAACTCGGACTGGCGTGAGCAATCCCTCGGCTCCCGAGCAAGAAATCATTGAGCACGAGGCCGAGCGGATCAATCTCGACGTTAGCGATCACTCCGATCCCACGGACGAGGATGCTGATGTACACCTGCGAAGGGCAAAGAGTCGTGATGCTCACCGCAACTCTCGACTAAACGAGCCCACAACGGAGGAAGACGAAAACCTCCTGCGGGCTGAACAGCAGGAACAAGCCCAGGATGAGGGCAGAGCCGTTAGCAGAACAAGCAGAACTTCTCGTAAGACGGCCGCCCGTGACCTCGACGATCTTCGCGATTATATCGCAAAAACCGCGGCAGAAGTGAAAGCCGTGAAGTCGCAAATTCATCATGCGACCAGCGCTGCACCAGAGATCGATCGGATCCTCGACGAGGCTCGAAAAACTCCGTTCACTGCCCGCATAACCGAGGCGAAGATCTCTGACCCCGGAAAAGTGAGAATCCCGATATATGATGGGACCACCGATCCGAGAGCCCATCTCCAGAGTTTCCAGATCGCGATGGCGAGGTCGAAACTCAAGGAGCGCGAGAAGGACGCAGGATTCTGCCTCCTCTTCGTGGAGCATCTCCAGGGAGCCGCCCTCGAGTGGTTCTCCCCCCTACGGCGGAATTCCATCGAAAGTTTCCGGCAGCTCTCTGCGTAGTTTCTCAAGCAATACTCCATGTTCATGGACCGTGAAACTTCCGACGTCGACCTCTGGAGCCTGGCCCAACGCGAGGACGAATCTCTACGAGATTTTATGACAAGGTTCAAACTGGTCATGTCGAGGGTCAGCGGGATTAGCGACAAGGTTGCGATGGATGCTCTTCGCAAAACGCTCTGGTACAAGTCAAAGTTCAGAAAGTGGATTTTTCTCGAAAAACCACGAACCATCCAGGACGCGCTCCATAAAGCGACGAATTTCATCATCATCGAGGAAGAGATGAAAGTCCTGTCGCAGAAGGCGTCCTCAAAAGATCCTGCTCCAGAGCAGAGAGCGAAGAAGAAAGTTTCCCGAAATGACAAGTACGTCCACCACGAAGGAGAAGATCTCCGCGGTGCGCACAACTATATCGTCAGTTCCCAGTCCGAACAGGGGAAAACTTCAGGGAACACTTGGACGCGGAACTCGGCCTACGATGAGAAGGCCTTCTGCGAGTTCCACCAGACGAAGGGTCATTCCACCGCGAACTGCAAAGTCCTCGGAGTAAGGCTCGCGGCAAAACTGCTCGCGGGAGAACTCTCAGACGTAACCAGCATCAAAGACCTAATTCGCGATGCTGATTGTCAACCCGAGGCCGACATGGCACTCCCACGTGACGCCGCCCAAGCTGATACGAAACGTGGGAGGAAACCGGACGACAAAGGCAACGACTCAAACCGCCGCAGGGTGAATATGATTATGGGCGGAACCCAGTTCTTTCGTGACACCGTCTCGTCCATAAGGGACTACCATCGCAGGGCGGTAACGAGCGAAAACTGGCCAGCGTCGCTCGACAACGCCGCACATAACGCAATCACGTTCGAGGAATATGAGACTGTCGGACTCGACAGACCGCACAATGACCCTCTCGTGATCGACCTCGTCATTAAAGACCTTGAAGTCGCAAGGATTCTCGTCGACACGGAAAGCCCGTCGACATCATCTTCCGCGACACTCTTAACAAGATGAACATCACCTTATCCAAAATCAGACCAACGCCGAAACCGCTCACAGGCTTCTCCGGTACGACGTCCATGACTATTGGGTCAATCAAGCTTCCGGTTGTCGCGAAAGAGGTTACGAAAATCGTTGACTTCGCTGTAGTTGATCACCCTGCAATCTACAACGCGATCATGGGAACGGCGTGGATAAACTCCATGAAGGCCATCCCCTCGACATACCATCTGGGCATCAAGTTCCCCACTCCGCACAGAATTGACGTAATCTGGGGGTGCCAAAAGCAGGCGCGACTTTGCTTCTTGGCCGAACATAAGCTAAGGCAAATCGCGGCAACGCCCATGGTCAAAGCAAAACGTGCAAAGCTAACTCAGCCAGCGACTGAGAACGTCTCCGCAAAAGATGATCCCAAATCGTCAACATGAGCAACGACTCCGGAAAAGAGAAACGAGCACTCTTCCGAGCCCAACGCTCCCGAAAATGCAACACTCATGGCATCACAGGAAACTGTCGTCCCAACCATACTCCGCGAGACTGAAACGGCCGACGCAACTCCGCCAAACGAATAGTCGCTACCCAACAACAAACTGAACTACGAGATGGCTTGATCCTCGAAAGGGGTACGTAGGCAGCTTGTCGAAAGGCAAGTTCAGCCGTCCCTCTCTCTAAAAAAGAGGAGGTTGACTAGGTACGTGTACGTGTACTCGTATACTCCCTCGTTTTAAAATATCCGCTATGTACTCGATATTTTCAAAACACGTTCGGTAATAAGAAAACGCGGCAAGATTTTCATCAAATCTCGCATACTCTTTTATCGGAAAATACTTCGTCTCACAAATCACTTCGCGACTACAAAAGCAACCCACATTTCGCTTGAAACGCTTAAGTAACTTTGTATAACCCGGAACGTAATCTGCGCGCCCAGAACGCAGTCTGCGCGCCCAGAACGCAGTCTGCTCACAGCCTACAGAACGCAGTCCCCGCGCCGATTGGCGCCAAGAACACTGTGTCCGTGCCGATTGTCTCCCGGAACACAGTCTCCGCGCCAATTGGCGCCGAGAACACTGGCTCCGCGCCAATTGGCGCCGAGAACACAGTCTCCGCGCCAATTGGCGGCCGAGAACACTGGCTCCATGCCAATTGGCACCGAGAACACAGTCTCTGCGCCAATTGGCGCCGAGAACACAGTCTCCACGCCAATTGGCGCCGAGAACGCAGCTTACGTGGCACACAAGGAAAAAACTCGTAACAAAGCTCTTCGAGCTACACGAAACGTCCTTATCTATACGTGAAATAAATCTCGGGGGGGGGGGGGGGGGGGG